>SDVV010021886.1:0-13048 GCA_016164225.1 Gammarus roeselii
TGGGGGTGTGTGTGTGTGTGTGTGTGTATGTGTGTGTGTGTGTGTGTGAGGGAGTGATGCTTGTGCGTGAGTGTGTATGTGTGTGTGTATTTGTGTACGTATGAGGGTGTGTGTGTGTGTGTGTGTGAGTGTGTGTGTGTGCGTGTGTATAGGTGTGTGTGTGTACGGTGGCCTTCGTCTGCTCCCGGACTGCCCGCAATAACATTCATCATCCTCAGACGAGAACTCCCTCTCCCCTTCTCCATATTGTTCAGGTCACCTCGGCCCCCTTCTCAACAAAGTTGGAAGGACTGAAGCGTCGACCCAGACATAGAAGCCGGTCACATTGCCGAAGTCTGTACTGGAGTTCATTATTGGTTTGGGTAAGGGGTGAGGTAGCCTCTTCTCATCCCTTCTCCATCACCCTCAATCTTCTCCATAACCATAACCATAACCCATTTCAATATTGCCATGACCTCTCCGTCTGCGGTAATCGTTTCTGCTCTTCTCACCTGTCTTATTCAAGCCCACCTTCTTCCTCCCGCTTGACACCGGACACCTGAATATTTTCCCTTCCCAATTATCGTACAGCCAGCCCCTCCCTCCTCACAATTCTGTATCCGACAAACTCATTCTTCACTTCAGTATTCTTAATGAAGTATTTACAATAAGACAAATACAATTGCTGCCTTCTTCAAACTTTCCCTTTCTTGATCTATTAAAATATAAAATTCACAAGCCCATGATGCTCTCTTTGACGTTCTACTTCAGAACTAATCTTCTTACTATCAAAAGGCAAGCCATTTGAGCCAAAAGGCCTGTTATTGTCTTCTTACACTTGTAAACGCCTGTAAGCCTTGTAACTTCAATTAAACTTTTGCCACCTCTCCAACTTCCCGTGTACTGAAAAAAACATCCTGCAAACTCTTACCATCACAAACAATACATGAACTTATGTCAAAACCTTTTCACGTTTCTTTGAAATTCTCTCATAGACAAATTGTATTTTTTTATTGCATTTCAAAAGTTGTATTTCAACTTAAATGTACTTTAGTGATAAAGTATATCACTTCCTATCAACAATGAAAACATAAATCACTGGCAACTTTTGCAAAAAGTGCTCGACATTAACATGAGCGTGTACCTTGGTCCCGTGACCGACTATCCTCCCCCACCCTGCATGAGCGTGTACATTGGTCCAGTGACCGACTATCCTCCCCCAGCCTGCATGAGCGTGTACCTTGGTGCCGTGACCGACTATCCTCCCCCAGCCTGCATGAGCGTGTACCTTGGTGCTGCGACCGACTATCCTCCCCCAGCCTGCATGAGCGTGTACCTTGGTGCCGTGACCGACTATCCTCCCCCAGCCTGCACGGGCGTGTACCTTGGTGCCGTGACCGACTATCCTCCCCCAGCCTGCATGGGCGTGTACCTTGGTGCCGTGACCGACTATCCTCCCCCAGCCTGCATGAGCGTGTACCTTGGTGCCGTGACCGACTATCCTCCCCCAGCCTGCATGGGCGTGTACATTGGTCCTGTGACCGACTATCCTCCCCCAGCCTGAATAAGTCTTTGCCTAATGTTTATGGAATAGAACCACCCTCTCCCCCCTCATCCCGCTCCAACTCACCCTCTCTCACACCGCCACAGGAGGAAGGGAAGGGGGCCTAAGAGTGGGCTGCTTCATAGCCGGAACATGCATGCCATCAGTAAGCTTCAGCCAACCGTTGTCAGAGCTCATAGTGATGAACGAATTGATTAATGTAAATGGAACTGGCCGTCGAATGTCTCAGAGGAGGCTCTGGCTGACTCATACACTCAGCCGAGCTGTATACATAACTGCTTTATGACGAAGGTTATTCCTATATCAATTGAATGGAAGAATGGGGTGTTCGGGATGATGTCTGAATATGAATGTCAATAAGCAGGAGGTATAACAATTCTGGTGTGAAATGCCGACTTTTCTGTTGTCAACAAATAGTTACATAAAAAATATACCGAATAATCAGGATACTTAATAATTGAACTATGAATGGCAACCTAAATTTATCAGAGCTTCGATTACAGTTCCCACACTTTCGATGTCGTTTGATCGTTCAATGAAACATAAAATTAATTTCATGAGCTGAAATATATTACGAACTAGTACATTTTAGCTCAATTGCTCCTACACAACCACCCCTTTACTCGCAACCCCCCCCCCCTCTTCAAACAACGAGCACTCGTACCCTTCAACACCCTCTCCTCAAGAGCTTGGTCGTCTTTTACCAGCTTTATAAAGAAGCGGCCGATGTATCCACTCGGAAGGTTTCTTCCTGTAGACCCTGGCTCAGCATGACCCTCAAATTAATCATTTCCTTGCCCGGGGGAGGACGTTTGGGGCGCCGTGGCTGGTGATTGGTTGAAGAGTCGGCCTATAGAGAGCCCGCTTAAATAAACTCAGGGTTCTGTGTTATGTTTACAAATGATGTTAAATGACAACTGAAGTCAGCATTTCCAATCCTTGTTGTTTCTGCTTATTTGAGAGACACTACACCGCAAAAAATATGGAGTACTTGAAATGTTCCTAAGGTTATTTCAACTATGAATTCAATGTCTTCAGAGAACCCCCCCCCCCCCTTGCTCAGAAGAAATCGAATTTTAAGTGCATATGACCGAGCTTGAAAGTCCCTGGTCATCGCATGACGTGAAATAGTCTGGGAACACGAGAAATTTCTTGCAATTACTCCAGAATATTCTTGATATTGCAAAACTTCCACAATTCAATTTACGAGTTTTCATGTTCATTCACTACCTCAATTAGTGTAATCAGAATTAGTGTAATCAGAGATTACAACTCGAGTAATCGCCAATCATACCGATCTAATTCACTTGTTTTTCCAGTACAAACGCAGTAATATCTCGGCAACATTCGACTCAAATTTGTGAATGAAATCGCATTCATGTTGTGTAGTACTTACTACAAAATTCAGTTTTTTTTTAAATCTGACACGCGACCCGCGATTCACTAGATTTAAGTACTGATTTTTTTTCCTTGTTGGTCGTAGATTCCATACTACCTTGACTAGTTAAATGGTTCAGTGCATGTATCAATGTACTAATGTTGTGTGCCCATTCCCTACCACCTAGACTTGTTAAACGGCTGAGTGCATGTATCGATGTACTAAGATGTTGTGTGTTCATTCCCTTCTTCCTAGATTAGGTAGGCGGTTGAGTGCATGTATCAATGTAATAAGATGTTGTGTGTTCATTTCCTTCTTCCTAGACTAGTTAAACGGTTGATTGCATGTATCAATGTACTAAGATGTTGTGTGTTCATTCCCTTCTTCCTAGATTAGGTAAACGGTTGAGTGCATGTATCGATGTACTAAGATGTTGTGTGTTCATTCCCTTCTTCCTAGATTAGGTAAGCGGTTGAGTGCATGTATCAATGTACTAAGATGTTGTGTGTTCATTCCCTTCTTCCTAGACTAGTTAAACGGTTGATTGCATGTATCAATGTACTAAGATGTTGTGTGTTCATTCCTTTCTTCCTAGATTAGGTAAACGGTTGAGTGCATGTATCAAGGTACTAAGATGTTGTGTGTTCTTTCCCTACTACCTAGACTTGTTAAACGGCTGAGTGCATGTATCAATGTACTAAGATGTTGTGTGTTCATTCCCTACTACCTAGACTTATTAAACGGCTGAGTGCATGTATCAATGTACTAAGATGTTGTGTGTTCATTCCCTACTACCTAGACTTGTTAAACGGCTGAGTGCATGTATCAATGTACTAAGATGTTGTGTGTTCATTCCCTTCTTCCTAGATTAGGTAAACGGTTAAGTGCATGCATCAATGTACTAAGATGTTGTGTGTTCATTCCCGACTACCTAGACTTGTTAAACGGCTGAGTGCATGTATCGATGTACTAAGATTTTGTTTGTTCATTCTCTTCTTCCTAGATTAGGTAAACGGTTGAGTGCATGTATCAATGTACTAAGATGTTGTGTGTTCATTCCCTACTACCTAGACTTGTTAAACGGCTGAGTGCATGTATCAATGTACTAAGATGTTGTGTGTTCATTCCCTACTACCTAGACTTGTTAAACGGCTGAGTGCATGTATCGATGTACTAAGATGTTGTGTGTTCATTCCCTTCTTCCTAGACTAGTTAAACGGTTGATTGCGTGTATCAATGTACTAAGATGTAGTGTGTTCATTCCCTTCTTCCTAGATTAGGTAAACGGTTGAGTGCATGTATCAATGTACTAAGATGTTGTGTGTTCATTCCCTTCTTCCTAGATTAGGTAAACGGTTGAGTGCATGTATCAATGTACTAAGATGTTGTGTGTTCATTCCCTTCTTCCTAGATTAGTTAAACGGTTGAGTGCATGTATCAATGTACTAAGATGTTGTGTGTTCATTCCCTTCTTCCTAGACTAGTTAAACGGTTGATTGCGTGTATCAATGAACTAAGATGTAGTGTGTTCATTCCCTTCTTCCTAGATTAGGTAAACGGTTGAGTGCATGTATCAATGTACTAAGATGTTGTGTGTTCATTTCCTTCTTCCCAGATTTGTTAAACAGCCGAGTGCATGTATCGATGTACTAAGATGTTGTGTGTTCATTCCTTACTACCTAGATTTGTTAAACGGCTGAGTGCATGTATCGATGTACTAAGATGCCGTGTGTTCATTCCCTACTACCTAGATTTTTTAAACGGCTGAGTGCATGTATCGATGTACTAAGATGTTGTGTGTTCATTCCCTACTACCTTGATTTGTTAAGCGGCTGAGTGCATGTATCGATGTGCAATGATGTTGTCAGCCAAAAACAATTAATCTCGGGTGAATGTACATAGTGTTATCCAACATAGTCAATACGATAACGTATGACGTCATCCCAGATATTACCCCATGCCATCTGCCTTGTCTGGAGTTGAAAAAATGTCTCGATTCAGCTATATTTACGATGCGTAATATGAATCACTGTAACAGACCTTAGAGGAAAAAACTCGGACGAGTTCGGGAATAGCTTCTGCGCGTTTTTTTTTTATATTTTCATGTTTATATCGCTCTCGGTTAGAAAAGGTTTTCAGTTATATATATCGAAAAAAAATTGTACCTACAATTATGTGAAAAAATTATTCAGCTTCATTGGATTAGAAACAAACAATTTCACTACAAATAAACTTTCCTTGAATGAAGTCAGATTTTTATTTTATCTGATAGCATTTTCAGCGTTACGATTTTTTTTGCTTGGCAACATATCTGCCACCTTAACAACAACCAACAAAAAATCAACACCACATACAGCGATAACCTTCTTAATATATTCCAAAGCTGAGTTTGACAAAAATAGAAGAATAATCGATGGCTGCCAAAAACGTCAAGCTCACATCAAACGCTTCGACTCATTCATACCTCGCAAATTATCATAGCACAGGCGCACATGCTTTGAAGAACTGAAGATCTATTTTCTAAAAATTTTTGGTTACCATCTAGTAATTTTCTACCCATGAACCTCTTGATCCTCTACCACTCTACAAGCTTTATTGCTAACATCCAGAATCCATTCCACCCGTTGAGTCCCGTCAGCCTTCTGGAAGTCACATCCTACACTTTAAAATTCCAATCTCCCACCATTACAGTCACAATTTCCAAATTTGGAAGTCCTGTCCAGCTCTTTGGTAGCCACACATTTCACCTTGGAAGTCCTGTTTCTGTTCAGACGTCCAGCCTGTCACCCTGTAAATCCCATCCTCACCTTGAAAGTCCTATCGTTTACCATGGATTTCCCATCATCACCATTGGAAGTCCTTTATTTCACCTTTGAAGTCCCATCATCACCATTGGAAGTCCTATCTTTCAGCTGAGAAGTCCCATCTTCATCATCAGAAGTCCTCTCTTTAAATTTGAGAGTCCTTTCATCCAAATTAAAAGTCCCATACCCAACATATTACTTCAGCTGATAATTGATCTCCATGATTGTAAGTTCTCCCTCTAACAAATGCTTCTTCCTTATCACGGCCCTCCACCTCATACCCACCAACCCACCTGTAGTCGTCCCCCGTCAACGACTAATGCCTTATTACCAAATCCCTACAAATTCTTTAACACTGACCCACCAAGACATAGAGTCCATGTCACATTTTTACATGTCTCCCGATCAAGTGCAATGATTACCACTCGAACAGGGCCTTTTACTTACGTCAGCGTTTACCTGCTCCTGAACCGTATCAAAGACCTATATCCCCTTCATATCCCTCTCCAAGATTCTTATTCTCTCCCAAGCATAACCACCCCACACATTCCTATAACCCCTCGTTAGTAGAGGCGTTGCCGGAGAAGGAAGACAAGTTTGATGGATTTAATTACGTAAGAAGACTCCTGAAATGAGCTTCATTTGATCGGCCCCCCTCAGCGAAGCGTGAGCACAGCTCCGCCGTGGGTGATCGTCTACCGAACATTGAATCTCGGAGCTCCTGTTTTAGGGAAAGTCTTTGCGTTCTACGGTATGAAACCCGGAGACCTATTTTATGGAGACTCATTACGTTTGCGGTACGAAACCTGATCTGGGTAGACTGGTGAGGTGGATAGTTCGGAGCATTTGGCACATGGAGTGTCTGTTGGGTTTCAACTGTCGTGAAGCCTGATATCATTCAACGCTTCATGTATACAATGAAGCATTTGGAGCTCTAGACGTATCCTGATATAGAGAGCTCATTTGTCACGATGAACCAACCTTTCTATATCTTGGAGCCATTTGGGCTCTCCGGTCCGAATCCTGATATGAGACCCTATTGGTCAGGATACACCGACTCTTCAGGTAGCTCAAAAGCCTTTATATAGGTTCGATTATACGGAGACTAAAGTATA
Source organism: Gammarus roeselii (assembly GCA_016164225.1). NCBI lineage: Eukaryota > Metazoa > Arthropoda > Malacostraca > Amphipoda > Gammaridae > Gammarus > Gammarus roeselii. The sequence goes on from SDVV010021886.1 coordinate 6,841, forward strand.
TGGAGACCCAAAGGATCCCGATGCTATAGATTTAAACACACCAAGAGCCTTTGGGTTCAAGGGTATACAAAACTAGATATTTAAAACAGATAAGATATGATGGAAGAGGGTCATTTGGAGAAGGCAGTTCGATGCCCAAAATGTGGAGAGCCTTTGGGACCGTTATCTAGGGAGGGCATTAGGCGTTGTGAGGGGCACCTTAATTACTGTGATAAAAAATTGGTCACAAAGGCTCAGCTGAATATAAACTTGGTTTTCATTAAAAATCTCTACCCACAGTGTTCTCCTCCCTCACTTTCTCCACCACACTTGTCTCCTCCATCACTTTCTCCACCATACTTGTCTCCTCCATCACTTTTTACACCCACACTTCTCTGCACCCACGCTCGTCTCCATCAACACACTTGTTTCCACCCACACATATATCTACCCACACTTATCTTACCCACACTTGTCTACACCTACACTTGTCTCCACCCATATTTTGTCTCCATACGCACTTGTCTCCACCCACACTTGTCTGCACCCAGACTTGTCTTCAACCATACACTTGTCTCTACACACACTCGACTCCCCCCACCCTTGTCTCTCCCCACACTTGTCTCCACCGACGCTCTTATTTTCACCAACACTTGTTTGCTACTTCGCCCTTTCTTCCCCGTAAAAGAAGAAAACACCCCGCGTCTTTTTTTTCCCTAAAAAGCGGCGGGCCGTTGTAAAAGACATTGATATACTCGCAGAGTTTTCCCTGCTGGCTCCTTCGTTAGGGACGATAAATCACAGTTCTGAACGCCTGATGTATTCGTATCTCACTCTAGGGAAATCTGCGCCCAGATTAGGGCTTGCCCTCTCTATGGGCTGGATGGCCTAATTAACACTCGGTGATGGGCACGGTGGGTAGGCTTCTGTTGCTGACAGATGAAGTGTGATGGGCAGTAAGAGAGACTAGCAAACAGAAAAGATACACGCAATACGGGGATTATGAGGAGAGACAACTGAAGATAAGTGCGTACGCTTCGTGTTTCTTCCGATGTAAAATAATAATGAGAGAGATACAATTAGAAGAATAGGTGAGAAACGAAAACCAATCAGCACTAGATTTGCTAGGTCAAGGAAATGTGAAAAATTATGGGTAAAACCAATGTGATGCGATGCTTGATAAGAAGCTGTTGGATGGACAAGTTATGGCCAGATGATGTGAGTATGGGTGATGAGTGGGCCAGAATTCGTGCCGATGATGTTGATTCGTAACCAGTGAGGGAAGGTTGAAACAATTGAGAGGGATATTAGGGGATTACGGTGTAGAGCAGCATGATGAAGGACTGAGTGATGAGTGGCAGAGGGGTTATGGGCAGGATAATGATGGGGTTTCCCTTAACGAAAAATGAAGGAGGGTAGCGAGATATAGAGTTCACAGTGATGAAGGAACAAGTGATGAGTGGCAGAGGGATAATGGGGTGGATGATGATGGGGGTTCTCTTAGCGAAAGATGAAGGAGGGTAGAGAGATAAAGATAGAGTGATGAAGAACTGAATGATAAATGGCAGAACGGTGATGAGCAGGATGATGAAGAGGGCTACCTTAGCGAGAGATGAAGGGGGTAGTGCGATAAAGGCTAGAGGGGTGAAAGAACGAGTGATGAATGGCAGAGGTATAATGGGCAGAATGATGATAGTGAAATATGAGCAGGAGTGACATAAAGATGAAAGTAGATATAAACCAATTGAAATTGCATTTTTTTAGAAGCACCTTATCCGTACAAAAAGAAATCCCTAAATGAGAGGTAAGGAGAAGAAAGAGGAGGGTAAGGGAGAGGGGGGTGATGGGGGCGACCGATCTCCCTCTGAGAGATAATGATCCGTGTGACTCCAAGACGAATATTCAAAATGATCGTTTTGACGAGCAGGCACGCGAGAATTTCCAGGGTCTGAGAAACCATTAGAGAAGGGGAGAAGGATTGACGCTTTCCTCAGCGAAGGATTAGGGGTTATTCAGGGATATATTGACGCTTACCTTAGAGACGGATTAGGGGTTGTTTGGTGAAGGATTGGGGTTACCTTAGCGAAACTAGGATGAGCGATCTTAGTGAAAATGACCCGATGACGACTGAAGTGTGCTAAACTTAGTTAAGTTGTATGTGGAGAAGCGTTTACCTAAGGCACGATTGAGGGTATCATGTCTGTGAAGTTGAAGGAAGGACGTTCCCTGTGGGTGGCAGGCCTCAAGATGGGATAGAGAGGGTGGCAGGCCTCAAGATAGAATAGGACAGGCCCCAAGAAGGAATAGGAGTGGGTGACAGGCCCCAAGAAGGAATAGGAGTGGGTGACAGGCCCCAAGAAGGATTACGAGTGGATGGCAGGCCCCAAGAAGGATTACGAATGAATGGCAGGCCTCAAGATGGAATAGGAGTTGGTAACAAGCCTCAGAAATAGGAGTGGGTGGCAGGCCTCAAGATGGAATAGGAGTTGGTAACAATAATCAGAAATAGGAGTGGGTGGCAGGCCTTAAGATGGAATAGGATTTTGTGACATACCTCAAGATGGAATAGGAGTGGGTGACAGGCCTCAAGTTGGAATAGGAGTAGGTGACAGGTCTCAAGATGGAATAGGAGGGGGTTACAGGCCTCAAAAAGGAATAAAAGTGGGTGACAGGCCTCAAGAATGAATACGAGTGCGTGATAGGCCACAAGAAAGAATAGGAGTGGGGGACAGGCCTCAAGAAGGAATAGGAGTGAGTGACAGGCATCAAGAAAGAATACGAGTGGGTGATAGGCCACAAGAAGGAATATGAGTGGGTGACAGGCCTCAAGATGGAATAGGAGTGGGTGACAGGCCTCAAGAAGGAATAGGAGTGAGTGAAAGGCCTCAAGAAAGAATACGAGTGGGTGATAGGCCACAAGAAGGAATATGAGTGGGTGGCAGGCCTCAAGATGGAATAGGAGTGGGTGACAGGCCTCAAGATGGAATAGGAGTGGGTGACAGGCCTCAGGAATTGGAGTGGGAGGCAGGCCTCAAGATGGAATGGGAGTGGGTGGCAGGCCTCAAGATAGAATGGGAGTGGGTGACAGGCCTCAGGAATGGAGTGGGTGGCAGGCTTCAAGATGGAATAGGAGTGGGTGACAGGCCTCAAGAATAGGAGTGGGTGGCAGGCCTCAAGATGGGATAGAGAGGGTGGCAGGCCTCAAGATAGAATAGGAGGGGGTGACAGACCTCTGGAATTGGAGTGGGTGGCAGGCCATAAGATGGAATATGAGTGACTGACAGGCCTCGACATGAAATAGGCAAGGGGGACAGGCCCCAAGATGGAATAGGAGTGGGTGGCAGGCCTCAAGATGGAATAGGAGTGGGTGACAGGCCTCAAGATGGAATAGGAGTGGGTGGCAGGTCTCAAGATGGAATAGAAGTGGGTGACAGGCCTCAAGATGAAATAGGAGTGCGTGGCAGGCCTCAAGATGGAATAGGAGTGGGTGACAGGCCTTAAGAATAAGAGTGGGTGGCAGGGCTCAAGATGGAATAGGAGTGGGTGACAGGCCTTAGGAATAAGAGTGGGTGACAGGCATCAAGATGGAATAGGAGTGGGTGACAGGCTTCGGGAATAGCAGAGGTTGACAGGCCTCAAGATGAATTAGGAGTGGGTGGCAGGCCTCAGGAATGGAGTGGATGGCAGGCCTCAATATGGAATAGGAGTGGGTGACAGGCCTCAGGAATGGAGTGGGTGGCAGGCCGCAAGATGGAAAAGGAGTGGGTGACAGGCCTCAGGAATGGAATGTGTGGCATCTCTCAAGATGGAATAGGAGTGGGTGACAAGCCTCAGGAATAGAGTGTGTGGCAGGCCTCAAATGGAATAGGAGTGGATGACAGGCCTCAGGAATAGAGTGTATGGCAGGTCTCAAATGGAATAGGAGTGGGTGACAGGCCTCAGGAATGGAGTGGGTGGCAGGCCTCAAATGGAATAGGAGTGGGTGACAGGCCTCAGGAATGGAGTGGGTGACAGGCCTCAAGATGGAATAGGAGTGGGTGGCAGGCCTCAAGATGGAATAGGAGTGGGTGGCAGGCCTCAAGATGGAATAGGAGTGGGTGGCAGGCCTCAAGATGGAATAGGAGTGGGTGGCAGGGCTCAAGATGAAATAGGAGTGGGTGACAGGCCTCGGGAATAGCAGTGGTTGACAGGCCTCAAGATGGATTAGGAGTGGGTGGTAGGCCTCAAGAATGGAGTGGGTGGCAGGCCTCAAGATGGAATAGGAGTGGGTGACAGGCCTCGGGAATTGGAGTGGTTGACAGGCCTCAAGATGGAATAGAAGTGGGTGACAGGTCTCAGGAATAGAGTGTGTGGCAGGCCTCAAATGGAATAGGAGTGGGTGACAGGCCTCAGGAATAGAGTGTGTGGCAGGCCTCAAATGGAATAGGAGCGGGTGACAGGCCTCAGGAAGGGAGTGGGTGGCAGGCCTCAAGATGGAATAGGAGAGGGTGGCAGGCCTCAAGATGGATAGGAGTGGGTGGCAGGCCACAAGATGGAATAAGAGTGGTTGGCAGGCCCCAAGATGGAATAGGAGTGGTTGGCAGGCCCCAATATGGAATAGGAATGGTCATGGCAGACGTAGATAAGAGTTTGTCGAAAGCTGCTGTGTTGGCTTCGAGACATAACCCTCTGTTGTGCCGCGATAACTGACATTCAAGAGTCACTTTGGCACAATCCTGCCAAATGTCACGAAAAGACGAGGTACTTAGTAATGCCTCTGCATGACATAGACTGTTGCAGTGTATTTAGACAAATTAACTGGAATGACTTGTTGCATAAAGTTTTGATATGAAAATTTGTGAAAAGAGTAGGTAGATCCCATATGCATACTTCAATATTTGGGATCTACCCAAATATTTTAGTCAGTTATGTTATTCTTGCATACTGAAGTGTGCTTCTCATAGCAGCTGAGTGTGTCGTTAAAACTTGTTTATTTTATTAGTGCAGGCCTGAGAACTGATTTCACCCATCAAAGGTGAAGAAGAGTAGCCAGAGATTTCTAATGCGATATGAGTCAATGATTACGATATGGGATGAGTAACTAGAGATATCTAATGCGAAATGGGTCAATGATAACGATATGGGATGAGTAACTGGAGATGTCTTATATGATATGGGTCCATGATAACGATATGGGATGAGTAACCGGAGATGTCTAGTGCGATATGAGTCAATATTTACGATATGGGATGAGTATATATATCTCACGTTTTTTTCTTAAATTAAACAAAAAAACGCTATATTTGCCGGATAATTAACAAAGCATGATAATGCAATATAATTATAGGTAAAATTATATATTTAACGATTCATACACTACGTCCTGGTAAAGGCCGCCGTGACTGAGTGGTTAGCGTATCCGACTGCAGTGTCGGCCTCGGGAGCTGCATGTCCCGAGTTCGAGCCTCGGCATGGACACGGCTGTCTTGTGGTGGGGAGATTGGGCACCTCCCCTCTTTGTGTCAGCCTAACTAAGCCACCCTTCTAACAAGGGAAAAACAGTTGTATGTCTATACATAAATAAAATCTCACATGCTTTTCGAACAACACACAAGGAGATATGATCCAAAGATAAATAATAATGGGTAATTAGAAACAATAATATGATGCAGCGTGCAAAGGTCACATCACACAACAATAATTAAACTCTAGAACAAGTTCGATTTTATTCGATGGCTATCAATACTCCTTTCAATTTTGGGAGGAGCACAAAATCAATACACGAAGGGTTGAATTAAAGCTGCAATCGTGAGCAGGATACATAGAATATTATTACAGAGGCATTACGGCTGAACTCAGTGTAAAACAAGTGTGCAAATTCAAGTCGAGTACAGCTTTTGGTAGTTTACAGATTTCAGTAGTGTACAGATTCTGGTAGTGTACAGATTCTGGTAGTGTACAGATCCTGGTAGTGTACAGATCCTGGTAGTGTACAGATTCTGGTAGTGTACAGATTCTGGTAGTGTACAGATCCTGGTAGTGTACAGATCCTGGTAGTGTACAGATCCTGGTAGTGTACAGATCCTGATAGTGTACAGATTCTGGTAGTGTACAGATTCTGATAGTGTACAGATCCTGGTAGTGTACAGATCCTGGTAGTGTACAGATCCTGGTAGTGTACAGATCCTGGTAGTGTACAGATTCTGATAGTGTACAGATCCTGGTAGTGTACAGATTCTGGTAGTGTACA
>SDVV010021887.1:0-13048 GCA_016164225.1 Gammarus roeselii
GCATTAGGCGTTTCAGAGTACTCAGTACTTATTGATATGTTTTGTCTAGTTATACAGTAGATTTTTTTAGTACAGATTTAAATACGTAAGAAAATAACGCATTAACTTACATGTTGTCATCATATTAAAACTGGGATGATTCCTTTTTTGAGGCGCATTGGTAAGCAAATTGAAACCACATTATGATAATGCCTTGCATGTCAAAACCACCGAATGGATCAGCTTGCGTGGGAACATATTCTGCCCTTTATTGATGAAATAGCATAACAGTTACCAAATTGAGGGCAAACGAAATTAAAACTACTTATTATTCGGGGTATGAAGTTGAATGAATTACATATGCAACGTACTTCTTTATTACATTGTTTCAATAATCATACGTGTATAAATAATCTGAATTTATTTTAAGTCAATCAAATTGAATTGATTTAATATAAAAAGGCTTTTATCGGTTCGTAACAATTCAAAAGCTATCACTACCCGACAACTCTTTCTGATGTCAACCCATCCTCTTCAGTCTCTTATAGAAAGCCTCTCAGCTCCATTTAATCAAACGTTGGGCGCATGCCGAGAACATTGGTTTCAGGACCTGCCGCTGGAGGGACGCTGTGATTAGAGAAATCCATGCAATAGGTACAGTACCTCACCTAGTGAAGGCTAGGGAGTTTCAGATGAGGGGTAGGTAATATCATATAAGAAAAATTACATCTACAATGTGGCAAATATAGTGAAAGAATTGGAGACATATTGCACTTCGAATTGGTTGACTGTATCCACATCTCGCTTATCTTATATGTGTGAATATCTGATCCCTGATAAAGAATTCTCATTAGATCCCTAAATGTAAATAACTTCTGATATTCACAGTGCAAGGTAGTTTCAAAGCACCGCATTTAATATGCAGTACTTATGTAAACAATGTCGGAGAAGGTCCGGTATTCGCGAAATAGGGTATTTTGTCTACGATGATGACCAGTAAAATTTACTTTGTAAAAACGGGAATTGGTAAAATTGAGCATTACTAAGTCAGAGTCAGGAATGCGCGTAGCCTCTTTCCTGGTTGCATCAATATGAGGTTACAGTCTCTATTGATGAGAGAGCAATTATTGTTGTCAAGTCAAGTGAGCATTAAATACCCGAACGCAATAATTTAAAATACGTTGATTTGTTTTCCTGCTGTCCCAGGACGGACCAACATTGGATACGTCTTCAACGTTTTCATCCCTGGGCTTTGATGGGGTGGCTTGGTATGCATCAAGAGACCGGGCAGAGTGTCTAACTTTGGGTCAGGTAGCCCTCAAACCAACAATCTTTGCCTCCTCGAGGAAGTCGATTGCGCCTTCAGCATTCCGCTGGAGGAAGAATTGTGCCTTCAACATTTCGCTCCCGCCTCTTGAATTCACCCCCGGTTGGTGTCAAACGAAAATAATGGTTTTCATTAGTATTGTTCAAATTTTAACAGTTCAATTATTCTGGTTTTAACATTTTGTGTTGCTCCCTTTTATGTTTTCAATATTATCAACGCGTACGATTTTTTTCGTATTATCCAAGTTCTGGTTTCTAAGGTTCCATGTGAAACTAGTTCATACACTTGCATACGTGCATATAACGGTGATGGAACTAAAACCTATCATCACAGTGAATTAGAACACCTATTATGATTCAGCAAGCGAAAATACATAAGAAATTAATACTATGTCTGAGGTGGAATTCTTTCCAAAAATTTGTCTACTTTACCTTTATCGCCGCTATTTACGTATCAACTGATTCATTTGATCGGTGATATGTCGATCATCACCGGAGATAGTGAGGATGAGTGATATTTGTTTCCTAATTGATAAGATCGTGTGCATATGATATTCGAAATTGATATTCGAATAAATGTACGTAAACTCGTGAATAGTTTCTGACAAGCCTGAACTGTCAGTTTCGATTAATTCACTTTTAATAATACTATCTTCACCATTACCTGTGTAGTGGAGTTAGTGGGATACGCATTGCCAGGACTATTTTGGGCGTGTCGAAAGAGTTATCCCAACCTAGTTCTCATCCGTCTTATTGTGTAGATGCAGAGGCGAAAAATAGTACAGGGAAATGACCGAGTAATTTATTCGTAATCATATGTAAAGGCACTGCGACAAATATTACTCCCTTTATGAGACACTTGGTTTTATCCTGTGGTTAAATCTAATCCCAGATACACAAATGCCCATGTGACCATTATCATGATTCAATTGTGTGGATCGATTTGAAATATTAACACACTAGTGTGCATTAGGGTGGAACAACTTTGGGAAATCAATTCACTGTTACAGAATACTTTCACAATTAAAGTTTTGTGAATCACCCAAAAATACACCTATTTCCAGTGCTATGCATCATATGCTGTAACTCTTCTATCCCTGAGAAGTATTGATGCGCAGAAGAACCATATAGTCGGTAATACTCATTTGAAAATATGACTGAACAGGCCTTCAAACAGGCTCTCTCACTGATTTTTTTTTTCATCACGGATCAAAGAAAATGATCACACTCTTTCGTGTTCCCTTTTCATTCTCTCTGCCGGTGCAATGGAAAGAAAATGGATTTTCCAAAAATCATCTGCTTATGGGTTTGGCCAACTGCTTGCATAGCCATACACGGCAGTCCAACGAAGGCGAAAATACGTGAAGGAATAAATCAAGAAAGGATACATCATCATTTGATGTTTCATAACCCATGGTCAAACAAATACTTTATAGGTAGCTAATATAAACATGTTTCACTGACGGCTTTGTGCATCTCGGAATCAATTCCCCACTCATTTATCTTTCTACGGCATTGACGATGTTTGTATATACATGTTCCAGCAGTACAAGCCCCGTGACAATTGATTGAATGACCCGGCAGATAAGAATCCTCATAAAGAATTTTGAGCCGCCGGAAGCACATTGTTAAGTAGCGAAAAAAATGTTAGGAATAAGAAAAATCGAATATGAGCATTTATCGTAATTTTTTTGATGAAATGGAAATTAGGTCCTTAGAATATCTACAATGCATCGTCCGCATTTAATTCGGAAATCGAATTCCAGAGTCTTTTAATTTTTTTCTTGAGTAAATTATCATTTGCATTTCCGTTGTGGACTTACCACAAACTATATTTTTGTGACTGCCGGCGATGCCAAAGTCCGTATGTGCCACAGGAAGCCCTTACCCGTCGGAGGCAAATAGTAATGCATTTAGAGAAACCATTGCAAGTACCTGGAATATGTGGAACTTATTTATTATTGCATACCAAAAATTGTGGTATAGATCCCATGAATTACAATTGCTGAATACACTAGTTTTGGCCATCCCAGAGATGTAATACGGACTAATGATATAAAAGATATGTCAATAAAAATGGTCTTCCTAGCTTCTCAAATTGTGTTACTGCATTCAAAGAAGCTTCTGCCAATCTAATAGATTGGCGTCGATTATACAAACATGCAGGGAGTAACTTGTCATGTTGCTATGTCTTCCTGCACCAGCGTGGGCTGCAGTAGAAACACGTTGCTAATTCAAAACTCTACCCCTGAGCAAACTCTAATGTCCAAGTCGACCAGTTGTAAGTGGATCATCTGAAGGGAGTTTAAGTCGCGAAGTTTCGCTCAACAGCCGCTGTTGAACCAAACTTTGAAAACCGTATTGTGGTTGTTGTTACGCCACGGGATATTGGAAAGTCCTGTCAGAGTTTGGGTTCCGGCCACGGATGTTGAGACAGTTATGCAACGTAAATTAACATAACCTACTCGTTTAACAATACCCAAGTGAAACCATTGTGGCCCAAACTGTGACAGAATTCCCGACAATGATGCCCAAGGCGTTGTTAACTAAAGTTTACAATAGTTATTGAAAGTTGCATTAGAAGATGATCAGGTTAAAACTCGTCAGATTTCAACACATTGCAATTGCTATCGTGTTTAATCGCGCGGGACCGATTACATGAAACTTGTATTGAATTACAAAAATTTGATCGAAATTTTGACAATACATGTTCGAAACTCCACTGCCTTCTCTTGTATTTCAGAACGAATCTGTCAAGTTTTAGTTCCGTTAAAATGCTGAAAACCGTATCCACGCAACACAAGACATTTTATCATTAATTGTATTGGCATCATCAAAGGTGGAGGACGATCCACTGACAGTGCATTAACAGGGCACTAATTCTGGACACTCACATGAGCAAATTAGACACCAAACAAGCGCACGAAAAAGCTTCCTGCAGGTAGTTGTGTAAAGACACTACGCACGAAGAACAATAATAATTATGTGCATGACAATTCCATTGGAGGTGGGGAACAATTAGATGTCCGGAGGACGGACGGAACGACATGCGGATGTCTGCCGACTAAGAAACTGTTAAACGCGGTCTACATGTAACTTTGACTATGAATTGTCGACTAGCAATCAACACTAATTTGGTTGAATTCATTTATTAACCAAGCCGACTAAATGGCAGCAATGATTAGGAAACACAAACCGAGAATACGCGAAATATGTTGATGAAATAACAACAAATTGTTACCCTCTCCATCCATGGATGACCTTGCTGACGATTTCCTTTAATAAATAAAGTTCAAAACCCGATTCTGGAAATTTCTATATAATTTGTATTAGAATGCAATAGCAATAGTGCCCAGCTTACTTTCCTAGAATTGTCTTATGATATGCAACAAAATATACATCTAAAGGCAGAACATTAGATGTATTATTATTTTATTTTATTTGTACGGCAAACAGCTGTCTTCTCCAGTTGAAGAGGAGCTAAAATAGGCTGACAGAGGATTCACAAAGGTAGGAATTGGCAATTTACTGCAGATTCCGACGTTATGACTCCTGAAAAGCATGAGAAATGCGACTACCTCCCTCACGAGAAGCTCAGCGCTAAAATAATGTAGAAAACAAATCGAGAATTTAATTTGTTATAGCTATGCGTATTAGTTCACTCAAACACATATCTCCACAATAATAAATCAATACCGCATATTATTGTGTTCGTAAGGAAAAACGAACACTTCGATGGTTTATTGATTGGCATTCGGTGACCTAGCATTAGATCAAACGATAACTTCGTTAAGCAAAAGGTTACACCACAGTTTTGCTGTTGTCAGATTCGAGACGATTAGCCACCGCTAATACTCCAACGAGCACTAATGCTAGATAAAATGCACCATATTGAAGGCATTTTCTAGAAAGTGATTGCTTTCGATCAGTTCAATGTACCTTAAGGGCCCATAATTATTTTTCTGAATAAATTTAACGAGTGATGCCTTTCACTTATCAGATGAAAGATGAATCCGCTTAACCTGATATGCTTAATGGTTTGGAAACTTGAAAAATACCTTCAACAAGATTTTGTTATGTTTCATATTGTTGCTTTTCTGGTAAGAAAAAAATTGCAAAACTCATTCCACTAACCATATTAATTTCCCATAAACAGTTCGGAAAGCAGAAATTCTGATTTCAACTGTCCTGAATTCTCCACCTCTACTTGGGTAAATATTTGTTGGAAGGTTTGCATTCACAATAATGGTATTTTTAACATGTCACGTGATACATAAAGATAAAGTCTACAAAACACATTTTTCGATCACATAAAATAAAATGAACTAATAGAGCAATTAAATAGGACAACAGAGGTTGGCAATAAAGAGCAACAAAATATTAAACAGGACACTTCGTCTTAGACTACAAATCTTAAAAAAAAAAATTGAGAATATAATGAGATCAAAAATTTGAATCAGGAACAGATTTTAATATTAAATACAGCGGAAAATAGGAAGATTTCTGCAATATTAAATCTCACATATATATTTGCTGGGGGACGAGCGTCTCAAGGAACCTGGTGAAAACATCATAACGATCATACGAGGTGAAATGGAACATTTTTGGATAGAAAAGTAGTAGACATGATCAAATTGCATGGTAGACAATTCCTTGTGTATGTCAATGATCCAAGTGACAGGTATGGGATTTTCGTTCATTTTAGGTCATGAATTAGACGAAAAAATGTATTGAGGATAACTATAACAGAATCAGTTTGGTCTTCTGGAGCTAATCCTCAAATAATGATTGACTGTTTCAACTGAGATTACGCAAGGGTGTTCAGTAATGATAACAAAGTATTGGTGGTAAGATTCTTCGCCCCAGAATATATTACATTACGCAACTTCTGGCAGACTAGATCAGTGTGAAGTCCACAGGTCGCTTATCGCTTAGAATCAATCTTACATACCTGACATGAGACACCCATTTCTTATACATCTTCGTTGAATAAAACATGTCGTAGTCGGAGAGATGTCGAGGTAAAACAATCATCAATTATGTCTTACTTTCATTAGCAATGAGTGTGTTACCTGATTATCACGTTGAAAATAATAATATTTCTAATTCTGCTGGAACAACGAGCTGATAAAAGAGTCAGTCAGGGCATAGAAAACCGCATCATCAGAGAGTTTTCCAATTCTATGGGGATGAACGAAGATACCATGACGTGTGGTATGGGGTATTTTGGTAAACAGTAGCAGAACAATATTTAGATATGTAACTCGTTGTTTAAGCGACGACTGTCAGCCAGCTGTGGCTGACAGTATTTTAACGACTGATGGAGCGTTGGTGCTGGTGACGACACCGCCTTAATGGCAGAGTGTACTCATTAACGTGTAGACAATACAGTATTATGACTAATGGAGCGTTGGTGCTGAGACGGCACCGCCTTAATGGCAGAGTGTACTCATTAACGTGAAGAATACAGTATTTTAATGACTGATGGAGCGTTGGTGATGGAGACGACACCACCTCAATGGCAGAGTGTACTCATTAACGTGAATAGATGTACCGAGTTTATTGTTTATTGCCAGCTCATGTGAGCCTTCTTGAGTTTTCCAAAAACCTACAAAATTGCAATGGATTCTCTGCAGTTGAAATCAATTTTGTTATAAGCAAGATTAGAATTTCTCTGAGTTCACAAAACTAGCGGAAAATGATCATTGATGGTTTCTATAATTCTTTTATCATAAACCTATTTTCTTTCGCTACTGTACGCCAGAACAGCCACATTTTGACTCCGCTTAATTTGGGTGGATTTTTTTACTAGACCGGTTACATGAATTTCACGCAAATGGCTAAATAGTGTCATTGAGGACGAGGCAGGATGCCGCAGATGCTTTCTTCTGGGATCATCCACCCAGCATTAGTACAAGAATTGGATCGTGATCTCTATAACTACACCCAGAGACTCCCCCTGTCCTACGTCATTTACTATACTCGTACGGTTGCTCTATATTACATGGCATTCATATGGTTACCTATTTTGATAATACCTGTGACCAAATTCGCTCAGTAGTCTTGTTAAACACCTGTCCGATATAAGTCTTAGGGTTACTATTACTGTTTCTTCAATTTAAATCAACCATTAACGAATTTTCGTTCGCTACTGCACATTAAAAGCATTCGCTCGTGAGGGAAAGAGAAACTGAAGTCATCGAGGTATTATATGAAACAATGTTCTAAATGTACATGCACCGATTGAAGATTGAGATAGGAAAGGAAACCCATTCTAGAACAATATCTCGCATCCATGTAGAAGTTGTCAATCCCCTCGGCAATTGTATAGATTGACAAATAAAAATGAGCTAGTCGGTATGTTCATACCGCTTGTCAGGCTCCGGTGCATGACCCGATATTTGATCCTCTCGTTAGCAGCGCGTCGACAACAGGACGGAGGAGTCGTTTTTTCTGCCATTATTTTAGGAATTACTATTATTATTAAGTACAATCTGACACTCAATAAAAGGATCATCTCAAACTCAAATTATGAGCAGCCGGACGATTTCTCAAGCCGCATATACTTTGCCAGTGCGGTTTAAATTAAAACCAAGTCGGAGTAAACTAGTGAAAAATGGCTGCCTTATTCGGAGTTCAAATTCGAAATGTTTGGAATGGCAAACATTTTTATTTATGCAGAAGCTACCGGTTACCGACGCAACTAAGAGATCGGCTCAATCGGTATCTACGGCACCACAGGCGGTACTGGTCATAAGTCAAATGAGAAAATATGCCACGATGAAGAATAGCTGGTACGCATAAACGACAACATCTATATTGAACATTGCCATTGTTTATGATCAATCAATAGCTGGTACACATAAACGACAACATCTATATTGAACATTGCCATTGTTTATAGTCAATCAATAGCTGGTGCACATAAACGACAACATCTATATTGAACATTGCCATTGTTTATAGTCAATCAATGCCTACTCGATTAATTTATGTCTCGGCTAAAATGTTCTTAAGAAGACACGTTTACCAGAACCAAGTTTCCTATCAGATGTCAATATTTTGACACAAAGAGCTGTACCCCGGATTATCTATGTGAATTGTTTCTTTGCCAGCATTGAAAGATCAGTCAACAGGATAGCTCAGAATATAGAAGGATATGATTAATGTGTAATGGTGTAGTAACTTGACTGATTGCAAATTATTACTCCAAATAACCAGGTACCGAAGATCTCGAAAGAGAACGCGAAACAATTCGATATAAATTATGAATGAACAATTAGGAGTTTATGATGGACCCAATTTCAGGTGGATGATTCTTTTACATCATGTTCAGAATGTATTTTAATTTATGAGCTAGAATATTATTATATGTTATTGCTGATTTAAAAGTATTCGGATAACGTATTTTGGCATGGGGTTTCAATTTTTTTTATTATACCGGGTCAGATTTGTCAATGATGAGCAGTCCAAAAACCTGTAGCAAACATTTCATTGCAATACAAATCACTATTTCTTATTTACGCTACCATGACGCGACTGCGATCGACCGTGGGGCGAGTATTGCGACTGTTCGATCCAATTATTTAAAGTCATAATTTCGTCTAAATTAATCTCAGAGTTTACAATAGGATGTTTCAAATTTGTAGAAGTCAGCATTACCGCGGCTTACATTTTTTATTGTATTCATGAGGCAATAAAAAATGTGCATAGAACATGGTAAACTAATAAGTGATTTACCCATGCTGCGTCATAATAGACGGACCCTCACACACCCACCATCAAAACGAAAGTGAATGAGAGCGCTTCATGGCCGCGTCAAACAATATCCACTCACAATCATTATTAACCCATGCCCATCCATGCATACTGTCTCTAATACTTCTAATGGAACCCACCACACATAACAAACTGATGTCTCACGAGATACTGCATTTTTTTTCATCTCTTATCACCGGCACGCACCAGGTCACTCAATCGGCATCATAGCCAGGCCAACCATTCCACTACCGTTACCCCACCAGTCACTAGGCACTCAGTCGCATCACCGTCTTAACAAGGTGACTACCTGCTTTCATCACCTCTACTCCACCCTGTGCCTCTTTATTAGTAGTGTGTATGTATGTATGAATGTTTGTATGTATGTATGTACGTATGTATGTATGAATAGACATGCAGACATTTCCCCCTATCTATGAGGGTGGCTAAGTTAGGCAGACACAAAGGGGGAGGTGCCCAATCTCCCCGTCACATGACCGCCATGTCCCTGCCGAGGCTCGAACTCGCGACATGCAGCACAAGAGGCTGGCACTGCAGTCGGATACGCTAAACACTCGGCCACGGCGGGATCATTATTAGTAGTGCCCGTAGCAATCCCAGCTTCCAAAACCATCATTCGTGCATCATCAACCACAGCATCAATGTCGGTCTTTCTGACTAACTTATATTCAACAACTTCTCAAATTACACAGCCCACCTCTTTCTGTGAAAAGAATGACGGCATGATTTCCATTTGAAAAGTCCACAATGTAGGCAGAATAGAATGATGATCTTTCTATTTGGTGCATTTTTTTTAGGGGACAAGTTTAGAACGTGTTTGAACGACGGTTTTGTAATGTCGTCAATAACAAAACAAGTTATACATATATTTAATGACATTTTCAACGTATAATTGAACACATCAATTTTAGTAGCATTCACCGATGCAACATCTACAGCCGGCCTGACGATGTTCCGTTATCATTTAATCTCATCATCTCATCCTAACAAATCATCACAGCTCCAATACGATCTTGAAATAGGATATCCAATTCTGTCGACCCTCAATATTCTTTGACATGCTTTGTATTTATTGACGTTTGGAGGCTTCCAGTTGGGGAAAGATCCATTTGACAAGCAAAGTACATCAAGTGACGGGACCGAACTCAACAATATAAATCGCAGGAACCGCAATGTATATTTGAATCCATACGACAGTTTAGTTGATGAACCTTTTTTACGCGTGCAACGTTGCAGGGTCAGTAAATAGTTTGCTAAAGGGTGCAATGTCGCAGTGGTTAGTTTTAAATTGTATTGATTAGAAAAGAATAGCCATAAAAAAAAATCAGGAACCACAGTCGCATTCCTGATCCGAGTGGAAGTTGTGGTGAGACACCGTCTAACTTGGGTGTGACATCACGCAGTCAAGTAATATAGATCATGAATCGTTTCAAAGTTCATCGAAAAACAGGCATATAAAATCATGTTATTGATATAATAAGGTTTGCTGACGTTATAATTTTATTTTTTATTATCGTCATTATTCCATATAAAAGATCATTTCAATACATATAGTTTCAGCATTCAAATCAAAATTTTCAACTCTGATCATCTGAGTGATTAAAAAATCATAATTTTATCGCATTTCTCAAATCAAACATCAGATAAGTTTCATTTGCGAGGGAGACAATAAAAATTGCTCGTGCGAAGGGAATCATTTGTTCCAAGCAAATCTTCGCCCGTGACCACATCTATCCCCAGTGAGCTGTGCTCCGATTATCCCACAGAGAGAGGGCAACCCCTACGTATTGTTGTGTGTCCTTATTCATCTGCAGATGGATGGCAAATAAGCCGTCGGCCTCAGCAAACGAACAGCCAGAGAAAATATATTATAATGTCCGCCGCCCGTGCAATGTCCCTGCATAGCCATAAATTTACCTGAGCGATGCCAGGCTATAGATTTTGAGCTGCTTCTCCAAGCAGTATCCGTTTTAGTTTCTGATCGGCGTGAATTCCTGCAGATACTGCTTCGCAACTGGAGGGGATGATAATATAATAGATGAGCATGGATTACCAAGCATATATTAAGTAGAAATATTATCGCCTCAGGGATAAGAAAAAAATCTCAATGATCGAAATCCTATAAACATATATGCATCGATGAACATGACGCCTGTTCACTTTTGAAAACTCTGCCCAGAAATGTATCTAGTAATCTGGGAGGTGATGGTTTTAGGCGTTTCTAACTGCTGCGTACCCAGAGTACGTTCCTGGTGTCTTGTTCATCGATGCATCCTATGTTAATAGGATATCGATAGTTCTGAAAATTAGAGAGCAGGGTCGAAAGGGGTGGACATCCTTCTCTTCACTAGCGGTTCAAAAGGGTCGAAGTCCTGGTCAAATGTAATCTTGTCTGTGTTGGATGGACAACCGATTCATCTCCTTCCACTGTGCGGAATTTCTGGGGGTGAGCCTGAGTGCAAATGCCAGTGTAGTACAAAATGCCCTGTTATTCCACACGTCCTGTGGGACGTCTCCGTCAGCAATATCCCTAGTGTGATGTTTGTTAACTAAATAAACACTGATTAAACTTATTGACTGTGTTTCTGCACACCCCGCCTCCATTAATGTTGCTACTGGGAAGGACACAAATCTCAAAGACAAATTCTATTCCAATGATCGAACCTATCTACATTCATACGCTCATACACAACTATAAATAACATTCCTGTAACACACTGTAACAAATGCATTTGCTGGCACACTAATGACGGAGAGAGTTTTTAGTGTCCAATTATCAGTATTCGTCCGGCCGTATTTATTAGCCTCCGCGTTATTCTCTTCTCACAGAGGAAGAAAAAACACGGCATTCAACTTGCCAGCCTTAACAAAAGTTATCATCGTCTGCCCGGGAAAAGTTGTTCCGGCGAGTAAACAATAATGGAACAAGCTCTCATGAATGCCGCTCCATTGTATACGCACAAAGCTGGCCTATGATGACACGCAGCAAAGAAATAAAACTGGATGCTTACAAATGACGTTGAAAAGAAATAACTTTCGCAGCTACAGTTAATGAAAGTGCTACAATTTTTTTTTTTGAAGCTCAAATGTAAGCATTGCGTTTAATATTGTCCCGTAAAGATGCTCACGAAGTTTTCGGGGAAATAACTCGTGTCCATTCTTTAAATTCGAAGAAATTATAATTCTATCAGGAAGCAAAGGAAAGAAAACCATGTTTAAAGCAAGATCGAAATAACAAACTCGGGGAAACGTTATTGAGACCGACCATACCAACTTCCCCTGAAACATCAAGTGCAATGGACGTAAGTCATATGGAAGTGGGGAATATCCTCGAATTTATTCTTTTTGATTTGTCTAATACTTTTGGTATACATCCCATTCCGTGATACCTTCTGGTCACACCCTGCACTGTCCTCTTATTTGATTTGATTTGATTTGAGCCTCATTTCCACCAGAGCTGTCCTCTTACCTTGTTAGTTATCGTTCTGTCCTGGTGACTCAACTTTTTGAAGATTCTTCCGCTGTTTGTGTTATGTAGCAGCTTATACTAACTTAGCTAGGTATCCGAGGATCCCTTAGACCCTCCTCCTCCCCCGTTGATTACGAGCCATCGATCGTCCGTTCAATTGTTTAACGTTGATGAACTTGACCCTTAGCACACATTCTCTTTCTCCCACGTCTGATGAACGCATGGTTGCACCAACAGTTGCAAGGTCGGAACTCTCATCACGAGGATCACCTCGACTGCAAGGACAGGGAAAAGTTCCTTGGAATACTGTTCATTACTAAGTGTGGAAGCGCTGGGTTTCATGTAATGTTATTCCTGGAACTGCTTTTTTTGTGAATCCGATGTGATGGAGTCGTAAACTGAATTTGTTTAAGATGAGAACAGTAAGTGGTCATATTAAAAAAGGTGTGTATATATCTCTATGTATATATGGGTATATATATATCTATATGTATA
>SDVV010021888.1:0-13048 GCA_016164225.1 Gammarus roeselii
GTGTAAATGTAGGCACACAATCTGCTAAAGATTGGTAAAGATACAGAGTCAAGTGGATAGATATGATATGAATAAAGCTTAAATCAATGAAGAAATACCTAACATATGTATGAAAACAGGAGAAAAAAATATTCCCTGTTTAGATTAGATTTGGATGAGTTCGGTTTACGGCCATCATCACAAACCATTAGTAAAGAATGCTATAGTGGATATTGCGAACGCTCAAATATGACATATTCTGAATTGGAACGCAATCTCATAATAAGAGCCTGAATTAATAAATTACTTCTAAGTGTACAACTATCAACGTATCACAAACATTTATATAATTAACACTTGCGGGAAAAGCATTTAGTAAAGACATACGAGCTGATAACATAATTGAGATGTACATTAAATTATTGAAGAAATTTTAACACTAACTACAGAAATCCGGTAGATTAGCTCTCCAAGACAACGTGGAAACGGACCCAAATCTAATGTCGCGAGGTAAAATTTAATAATATTTTGGATTATTTCATCCAATTAAGCGTATTTCGCACCCAACATCCCATGAAAATCAGGCGAATTTATATCAAATACATATATATTCCTCTGATAACCAATCAAAACTTACAACAACAACTATAAAATAGCTAAATATGATACTTTACTCTACCCTTAGTAACATTGATTAACTATTATGTAAGGTGTGTCCTACAGCATCCCAGAGGATAAATCCTACTCCAATATCCCACGTGATCTGGTTCATAACTAAGATCGTATACTACTAACAAAACAGCCATACCGAAAATATCTGACACTCAACACTGAGTTCATGAAAAATAATGATATTTTCACTACGATACCTGTTTAAATCTATTACAAATTACAAAACCAACCAAGAAATTAAGTCTCTAGTAGAACAAATCAAAGCTCACCGTGTCATACCAACGAATTATACAATGCATTACTAGGTCGTTTCTCAGCAAACTACCACTGATATATAACAAATTTTAAAGGTAACACCTGGTTATGATACAATACCTCAGACGTACCATGCATATGTTTAGTCTATCATCTCTGAGCAGCCTCGAGCAAATTCATATCCTGGACGTAACCAAAAATCTCTACACCGGAACAGTTGTCAAAATGGGGCTGTCATGAGTCTCAAAGAGTGCGACCATAAAAATCTGGGCATCTGCTTACTGATGACCTAAGTAAACCACTACAACGAATAGCAGCTTGTCGGATAACCTCTCTAACAAACCCATGGAACTTAAGATCGACGTCCACAAGAACTTACAAAATTCACATTGAACGTAGATGAACTCCAAATGACAAACAAAGAGTGTAAACCACCTCTACACCAGCACCCCACCATTCAGTAAATCGTCCACTATAACGTTACGCTTTACAATTTCTAGGGTTCAATGACGAGAATTACACGAAGATGCAGCACGGACTTACACCTCTTAAACATACATCCCTATGATTATAGTGAAAAAATGATACAACATCAACAACTAAAAAAAAATAGCCAAATAAAATCTTCAACTCTGCTCAAATTCACTTTAAAAATGTAGTACACAATGGTATCCAGCATAGTAAATCGGTCTACTTACACAATTAGGCATAAACACAACAGGCTTTTGTCTATGGGACACATCTAACTCCTCTTAAATATTGAAGAATGTTCCTACAATACACATACAATAATCTAACAGCAAGACCGAGTTTGTAACAAATGGGATCTTCTTTATCTATAAAAACCACGTCAAACATTGTACCAGGATGTAAGAAGATATATAAAACACTAAACAACTACAACTTGTAACTAAATTAGACCTGAAATGATCTCCATTGCAGATACAAACTTAGTATATCCTAATAATACGATATTGTATAAAATACCCGATACCTTGCATTGAAGATGTAAACTGTACAGAGAACATACAAAACTGGAAGACACAACTAAAACTCTCGAGTTATAACAAAGCAAGAAAATCAATTCTCTACCATACCCAAAACATACATTAAAAACCGTGACGAACGAGAAAAAAAAAGCATTTAACCAACCAAACAACTGACGTAAATAAGATACCAGAGCAAGCGAGCAACAAACGCTGAAACCTATAGTAAATGGTGTGGAATACTTATATACGAACATGCTATAGTATAAACAAAATCTGATGAAATTACTCTCCAACTCAGTCCAAAACTGGGTTAAATTAACATTTCTCTACCTAAAGTAACCACTTCTTAATCGTAACAGAATGTCATATA
Source organism: Gammarus roeselii (assembly GCA_016164225.1). Lineage (NCBI taxonomy): Eukaryota > Metazoa > Arthropoda > Malacostraca > Amphipoda > Gammaridae > Gammarus > Gammarus roeselii. The sequence continues at coordinate 2,266 of SDVV010021888.1, forward strand.
TACATATAAATACCAAAATGATGCTCTAACCGACCACTTTTGCCTGAAATAGTGTGCTTCATGGAAGATGCGAGCCTAAAATATCCTAAAAATTATTATAACTGTATGAAATAACTATTCAAAATTCCAAAAAACACTACAAATTCATCATAAATCATTCGATCATTACTAAGTATACTTAACACAATATAATAAGTTACAATAAATCCATATCGTTCAGGTACTCACGCTATTGGAACACCGCGTCAATAGAACACCGATATATCATGCTCGAACCTATATAATGCGTTATGAGGTATAGATTTCGTAACAAAGCTGCTGCATCAACCCAAAATACAAACAAGAACTCGCCAACTACCTATAGATATTATATAACCATGAAATAAACGACTGGAAAAATACACAGAACATTGTCCAAAATTCGATATCAAGCATCCGACCGCTACGAGTGAGTCAAATATACTCCTGGGTGATTCTCATATGAAAAAATGTTTCAGTCACCTGTTTATATGGCATCGTTTCCTATGTTTGCGATACTCGCAATCGAAAAAAAATGAATGAAGGAGTTACTGCAGAAGTAATTAAAACAGAGCGGAAGGGTAATGATAAAAACAAACGCAGAAAATAACAATAAACTAATTGAATCTATGCCACGTGTAAATTGATTAATATCAAACGACGTAGAAATGATACCAAGTTTGAAAAATTTATCATGAACGTGTCCAGAAATCAGCATTCGTGCAAGCGGGAACTGTGTGGAGTCTCAACCTTCAATACTGTTTGTAAATTATTATGTAACTGTTAGATTTGTTATCAATAAAAATGTATCTTATAAAGTATGTTGTCAATATCCTAAACATTCAGAGGACAAGCATTGAAAATGCATATATGCAACATGACATACAACGAAGTTGCAATACTGTCTGCCCAGCATTGAAATGCAAATACCTATATGTGAATAAAAATACCTAACCTAATAACTAAGTAATATTCCGAAGGCTATCCGTCAATCCAAATCAGTCACCCGTTAGCTGACTCACGCGCCAAACCAGTTCCTACCCGTCTTCCGCCGCTGACTCTAGATCGGACGTTTTGCGCCACTGACCCCCGTCCCTGCCCCACCGCAAATTAAGCCCTATCTATATTCCTTCACTAATCCGCGTTTCGCAGAAGTATTAACTACTGATGGAGATATTCGAGGAGCCGTACGAGAATTGGAGTCAGAAGATGGACAGGCCCCTTGCACGGATGAAACCGTTTAAGCTCTTTAGGATAAACACCCTCCGACACCCGACGATCTGGAGCTGCCTGATCCTCCCGACGATCTCCTTGTTAGGCCAATATTGACGTCCTCGGATGACATAAGCCATACTATTGCATCGTTCAGGCCCGGATCGGCCGCTGGACCCGATGGCTTTCGACCGAGTCATCTGCGCGGGTTGGTTGGTCACACGGCCGCCGAGGCAGGAGAACGCCTAATGAAGACAATGACACAACTGGTGATTGTTGTTTTAGCCGGGGGAATCCCAGAGTGTGTCACCCTTATCTTTTTTGTGGCCACTTTGTGTGCTCTAACGAAGAAGGGTGGTGGCATCCGGTCCATTGCAGTAGGGAACACGATGAGGAGGTTGGCTTCAAAGGTCGGCGCTAAACCATTATCACACGCCCTCGGATATGAGTTACAACCAGTACAGCTGGGAAACTCTACGAAGGGTGGCTGTGAAGCTGCAGCCCCCGCTGCCAGGAGATACATGAAAGATGCCAAACATCGGAGGTGCTGCTCAAGATCGACACGAGAAATGCTTTCAATTGCATGAGACGAGATTGTTTCCTCAAGGAGGCAAGGAAAAAAGCACCGGGTATGTACAGAATGTGTTGGCAGGCCTACTCCAAGCCGAGCCTGTTATTCTACAATGATAGGCAGTTGCAGTCTCGTGCAGGAATATTGCAGGGTGACCCTTTGGTCCGGCGCTGTTTTCTTTGAGCATTGATTAGGTAGCACGGTGTGTCACCGCGGAATGCAATATTTGGTATCTGGAGGATGCTACTCTTGGGGGTCTCCTGAGCAGGTGGTGGAAAATCTGAGGAGGCTGGTCGCGGACTGAAACTGTGGGGACTGGAGGTCAACAGCGAGAAGTGCGAGCTGACCATCTTGAACCACGCTTCCCAGGAGGACATTGATCAAACTTACGACATGTTTCGCGAGTGCCTTCCCGTGTTAAGGGGGTTCCTGCGGGCAGTGCCACTCTTTTGGGAGCCCCAATACATGAAAACAGCATCCATATTGCCATCAGGGACAGACACGAAGATTGGAAGCTAATGGCACAATGATTGGTCATGCTTGATAATCACCAAGCATTCACCTTGCTCATGAACTGTTTCTCTCTCCCGAAGCTTCAGTACGTCCTAAGAGCTTCCCCCGCATATAAGCCGATCGGTGAACTAGAGATCTTCGATCAAACCGTCCAGCAGACTCTAATACACATAACAAATGTATCAATTGATGGGATTTCCTACACCCATGCAACTCTCCCAGTTAAAATTTGGGGACTCGGAATAAGAAGAGTGCCAGATATTGCTCTACCGGCCTCCATTTCCTCCATGCACTCCGAAAGCAACATTGTGGAAGCTGTTTTTCCCGCGTAAACAGTATGACTGAAGCAGGTGCGCTACAAGGAGCAATTGCTGCGTGGAGCGTGAGGGGACTGGGAGCAATACAACCGGAGATAGAGTTCAAGTCCAAGCAGAAGGCTTGGGACCTGCCGCTTGCTGAGGCATGTTTCAATGCATTGTTAAGTGGAGCAGATCAGGTGAGGGTGGCGCGCCTAAAGGCAGCCTCCAGAAGGGAATCTAGTCTTTGGCTGCACGTTGTTCCGGTGCCATTAATCGGCATTCAGCTGAACCCAGACAATCTACGGGTGTCTGTCGCTCTCCTTCTTGGAGCGAACATTTGTGAACCGCACACCTGCCGGTGCAGGGGTCGAGTTTATGAGAGGGGTCTGCATGGCCTGTCATGCCGCTACAGTGCTGGTCGTCATCCGAGACACGCAGCTCTGAATGACATTGTGAAGAGGAGTGTGCAGACGGCCGGCATATCATGCTTGCTTGAACCCGTTGGTACTGATAGAGGGGATGGCCGGCGCCAAGATGGCATCACCACATTCCCTTTCCAAAATGGCAAGAGTCTCTGCTACACAGCACGTGCGTCGATATATTTGCGGAGACTCACCTTAATAATAGTGCAGTGGCTTCGGGATCAGCCGCTAGCGAAGCTGACCGCCGCAAGCGAGTTAAATATAGGGACCTTGCCAGGCGTTTTCAGTTTGAGTCTATTGCTATAGAAACCACAGGCAGCTACGGAGAGACTACATCCAAGATCATACAAGAGTTAGGCCATCGTCTGTATGAGGCAACGGGAGAACCTAGGGAACCCCTGTGGTTCCGGCGACGTCTGAGCTTGGCGGTGCAGCGGGGGAATGCCACGAGCATATTGTCCTCTGGTAACCTAAGGCAACGAAAGAGGTTTTAGTGGGTCGGAATGTCGTTCCAACCCCACACTGTTGTGACCTTTTACTTCATTCCGTAGGGAATTTCCTCTACCTTAGGATTGTTTATATCAATTGTCGATGTTAATTCAAACGCATATATTACTAGATATATATGAACATTTTACTACGAGATTGCGAGTGACAGCTGAGTACTATTTATACGAGGAACCGACTTCTTCTAGTAAACTTGAAAGTCATTTGACCCGTAAACATTCCTTTAAAAAAGCATTAGGCTGACATACTGTGCAACATTTATGTTTATATTCGGTCTATTGAGTTTGATGAGGAGTTACGTAGGGCAATGATAGAATTGTAGGCAGTTTTTTTATTCTCTACTTCATCTTATTATCTATCCTATTGTCGAACTTGGGAAGGAAATTATAGGAAATAATTCCCCCACTGTTACAGAACAAATCATCTGGAAATTTAAAAATATTTGCACAAAAGAAAATTGTACTTTGTGTGCATCAAATATCCGTGAAACTTTGTTCCAAAGGGATTTTTTAAATATAATCTTGACACTAAAGTGTCGACCACTTAAAATGGATTAGAATTTATTAATCAATTTGAGTATCTTTTAGACACATTGAACCGTGTTTCACACTTCTAGCAGTATTGAGCAAAAAATCATTTATTTCACTATTGAACCGTCACCAATCAATCTGCGTTCACATTCTCTAAGCTCACGTTCACAGTTACCAGTCTCAGAGATTCATTCCACTCTGTATGGTCATTCTTTGTCGCTTGACAACCGTGAGCGGAGTTCCAGAGCTATCGCATCAATAATTCACTATTATAGTTGGAAAAAAAAAAAAAAAAAAAATCTAAGAAACCAGCGAATTCCGTTGACTCGGCTTGGCATGCGGTAGCCGAAAAATAATTGTTGAATTACAATTTCATCGAAAATTTACGAGAAAAATAATGAGAATTTGTTTTACGATTTTTATGAGTCGCACACACCTTTGTTATACATGTTATTTGTCCTCAGGTAAACCCAAGCTCTATTTCTGGGCCCAACCAGTCAACAAAACCTCTTCTAACACTGCCGGCTTTGAGAGTGTGTGCAGCGCTGAGAATGGACTCCCCGGCATCATCTTGACCCAGCAGGACTACGATTACATCAACCGGCATCTGAACCCGCGTATGTTGGCCATTACCAAAAAAATATTGTTTTGTACATGAATTTTTGAGAAAATAAACATGTTAGCTTATTTAGGGTATCTTCATTTCCAGATGAAATATTGAATATGTCTGAAGTTTATCTCGTATATTGCCTACCAAGAGTGCGAACTCTCGTATATTGCCTACCAAGAGTGCGAACTCTCGTATATTGCCTACCAAGAGTGCGAACTCTCGTATATTGCCTACCAAGAGTGCGAACTCTTGTATATTGCCTACCAAGAGTGCGAACAGACACAACATTTCGAAGCCATGAGAAAGAATAATCAAAGCCAGTTCGTTTACCTTTCCGAGGATTGCAACGAACTTGAATTACTGCAACGATACATCATTTTTGTCTAGGTATATTTTTCACCGTGAAAGTACCCCTAGGTTAGGTTACGTTGGGTAGGAAAAGTTCCATTAAAGTAATACCCAGTAAAATGGTACGGATATGACAGTGGCTGCTCTGAGTGAGGAATGCCATGATTGTTCGCTGTTAAAAAATGGTACCTTAGTTAGGTATTTGGAACAACCTGTGACTGATATGACAGTTGGCGGAGATGAATGGGGTTGATCTGACGCTGGCTATAAAAGTTAGCGCCAGGTATAGCGACCCTCAAATTCCACATATACCAACCGTCCATTTCTATGTATACATCACACAGTAAAATAACTTACAATAAATCCATGTCGTTTAGGTAAGCTCCAGCGAAGCCCGCTGAGGGCCCGTGTCCGGTCGACGACTAACAATCGTTATCTAAAACAAAATAAGACGACGTGAACATGCTGCATACGCTTGATAACGGTCCATTAGTAACATGCGGATACATGGTGTCAGAACGGTAGCTAACAGGCATTAACATGTATAGAACATCATAGGCCAGATATTTTTTTTCTCGTGACGAAGCAGCTGCATCTCCATATACAAGCAGCATCCTGCTATCATACCATACTATTACAATAAATTTTATAAGCATGTGAAAATAAACAAAAACACAAAACGTTCTCCAAGGTCAACCATTAGGGATCCACCAAGCAGTCGCCGAGCGAGTCGATTATACTCTATCCATAATTAGATAATAATAATAACATATGATATGCACACAAACAATATACAGTCATTAAACCAAATATAGATACATTATATAGCCATACAAAACACAGATCCGGTAAAGCGACCGAGCGAGCTAATTGATAAACCTAGCACACTATTCCAAAAACATTATATGCAATATAAGAGAAACAAAGAAAAAACACAAAAAACACCCCAAAAGCCAGCCAACGTGTGACTCTATGAGGCCCTATATATAATAAGATGTATATAATAAACACATAAAATATATAGAATCAATAAACCGAATATAATTTTTTTTTTAATATAAAACACAAAATCACATATTAATAGCAAAGTCGTCAGGTCGTCAGCTAACGGCCAAACGCACGCCGAGGCGGCCAAGCGACATAAATAATTAACCTAGCATAAAAATGCTCTAAACAATACATGTAATATAAATTTTAAAAATAAAAAAGTACCTCTAAATCTAACCACCAATCAAACTACCGAGTGACTCTATTAAGCCCTATAGATAATTTGGTAACAATAAAAATATATAATACATACACAAAATATATAAAATCATTAAACCATTCATAAAAATTCAACAATATTAACACACAAAATACAGAAATAATGCCAAATCCACACACAGAGGTACTGATAACATGATAAAGAACAGGTATGAACAACCACTCTTGAAAAAAATCCAGATGCGCAATGAACTTTTTGCCTAAAAGGGCCCTTTTCCATCCCTCTCCAAAACAAATGTAGTACAAGAATATTCCAAACAGCAACGAAAAAATATTTATAATGAACAAACAGTGAGTGAGCAAGCGTACACACATCAATCTATAGGAAAAATCATATGTATATGTGGGCCCCTACCCCAACCCCCTGTAAAACACATGAGGTATAGGCCATTTCCTACAAATAACGAATAAATATATAAATAATATAAGCTAGTGATCAAGTATACCCAATACAGCCATCTAAAGGGAATAAGCTTACAAATACAATACACATTGAAAAACATTATAGACATATATGTTCTAAACACAATAACATTCCCATTTAAAGGCGAAAGCTAGGCTGAACGCCATGGCACCCCCATGTGACCCGCCCGATTGCGCCGCACGCCAAAACCGGTTCCGCCCGTTAGCCACCCGTTTGCGCCGAACGCTGTGAAACATGGCGTGCAAAAACTCCCGTAGACCAATTCGAGGCTGAAAATAGGCGCATGAACGTAAGCCACCTGCGTTCCTGCGCCTATTGTATCTACTCCTGCGAGCTCTCTGTACCCGTCAACACCGCCCTCAGAAACTTGACCGTCCTTGACGCTAGATCTCCAGTGCCAATGTTACGGCCAAGCAGCTTCAGGTCCCCAACTCGAAATGTTTCTATAATCATTATGGTATGCATTCATGAATGGCTACTTTGAATGAAATAAATTGGGAAGGCTGCTTCTACTATACAAATACATGAAAAGCCACACATTAGCGGTACTTCGATACCGCCTAATGTTAGGCCTACCGTCATCTCCCTTAGTTGATTGACGTAATTAATCTACAGAGCCGCAAAAAAAACGATCACCATAGTCTAAATCTGTATTTCCAGCACTTTACAGGAAGCTGTCAAATTTGCTCCAGAAGAGACACAGACGTCGGGTAAGTTTTGTTGCCTTCTTTAGGGTGCATAGTTTAAGGCTCGCTACACCGTCAGTATGGTTCTAGCAGCGGCTGAGTAAGGGGTTGCGTTATATTTGTGTTTGTTCATAAGAATGCTTATTTGTACTATAAGTGCTATATTTTCCAAAATAGTGCAATGGTCGCAAAAAACAGCAGAGAAGTGACTATCTTGTCACTTGTTGGCAGTTTTTTTGCAACCATTGTACTTTTTAGAAAATGTAACATTTATAGTACAAATGAGCAGACTTATGAACAAACACAATTATGACGAAACTCGACGCCACCCTTACTCAACCGCTGCTAGAACCATACTGGCGGTGTAGCGAGCCTTGAACTACGCACGCTTAAGAAGGCAACAAAACTTACCCGACGTCTGTGTCTCCTCTGGAGCAAATTTGACAGTTTTCTGAAAAGTGCTGGTAATGAAGATTTAGAGTATAGTGATCGGATTTCTTTTGCGGGCACTGTATTGTTTTGCCAACACCATGACGGTTGAAGACCTGGAGCTGCTTGTCCGTAATCTGGCTTCAAGGACGGGTAAGTTGACTGATTGCACCATCTCCCTCGCCATCCCCCCCTCCACCCTTTGAGGTCCAAAAGTATATAGGAATACTTACTGCTGAAGAGTAGATGTTTTCCACAGTCCATGTAATAAAAATTTACCCATCGCCCCACTCCGGGAAATGTTGACTGCATACCTGCTAGCCGATTATCGTTCAAAAATATAATAACTATTTGTATTTTGAGCGTTACTGTTTCTGTGACACGCGTCTGAGCGTGCTTTCATAGCATCACTTCAATATACATATGTTGATTAGATTATGTTAGTGGGGAGATTTTTTTAGGCAATATTTTGTATTATGGGATGATTTATTTAGATTTTAGGAGAGAGACATGGACAAAAATCCTTATGGTTTTGGTCAGTTTGGGCAGTAAACCGAGCGTCATTTTATGTGATATTCCTACTAGGTTAAGTTTGTTAAGCGTATGATTACTAAGATTTACTTTGTGGGCGGAAGATACACTGTTTTAAATAACTGAAAAATAATCGTTCATTCACCGTCAATATTAGACACCGTTGCGTCACGAGCTTACTAGGAGGACTAGGAGGACCTCGCCAGTATGTTATAATAAAGGTTACGAATCCCACACCGCTGTTGTCAATAATGAAATTGAATTAGCCTGACTCCAGCTTGATTGTGTGTGGCAGACATGTGTTGCTCTTCCCCAATTACCGTCAATATTAGACACCGTTGCGTCACGAGCTTACTAGGAGGAAAAACGTTCACGTCACAACCAATTGTCTGCGATCGTCCGAAATATGGTGTGTTTATTCGTCAAAATGTTCAGCGCGCGACGGCGAACCGCAACTAAAAGTGTGTCAGTCGAACAGGTCTCGATCGCTCGTCCATCAGACTGTGAGCCAAAATTGGTTGATGCTACGACACTATTATATACGTTTGATCTTTGTCTAGCTGAATTTAGCTAGTGTCATACGCTTGATCTTTTTCTAACCAATATTCACGACGTATCAAAACTTAAGATTTAGTTTATAACGTTATTTACTTCTCAACATCAGCTTTAAATGCAAAAGAGATCTAAATAGAGGTTCCAGATATTCATAACTTTACCAACTACAAAAGAATGAATCATTCGCTCTGTTGTGTCAGTTGTGAAGTCATTCACAAATGTGCTATTAGTCAACATTGAGTGATGTACAACAGCAACCAAAGCACACTTCAAATTCTGCTACAGAATAAAATCTGAGCATAGTTCAGTTACATGTTTTTAGCTATGAAGAACTAATCTCAAATCATATGAAATGAAGCATCAAAAGTTAAAATTTTCACGTTATTTTACTGAAAAAAATATCGCTACGTTGCTATTGGCAGTGAAACAGTGAAAGTTGAAACAGCGTTGTTCAGAACCTTAGAAAAAGTAAAATATTCGAAAAATAGACGTTCCATCTGAAACGGTACAACGACTTCGGAAAGTCGGTCCATGGACGTTTTTTTCACAGTTTTTGTTAACGTTGTAGATTTACGATACAAGTATTTGGTGAAATATTTTATACGGAAAAAAAAATTGACTCATGAAGAATGGACTGTCAAGAGTTTTTATGTGAATAAGATTTGGTTGCGAAGACCATCAAATTTTTGTTCGTTTAAGAGAAGAAATCTTCATGAAAAAACATGAGTTACATTTATTTTTAAAACAGGTCAGATTTTTGTTATTTTTTTGTCGCAAAATTCTCAAAATTATTCTGATCATATGAGGAAGAGAGTATTTAAACTAGGACCGTTTATGCCAATCATCTCAATATAACGAAGCACAACTGACTTTACTAATGTGAGCTTGCTCTGTTGTAGTGATCCATGGAGGCGACGCACACCCCATACCCTTGTTCAATTGGGTCTGGCACAACACATCACTGCGAATTGAACAGGAGGAACTGAAGTTGCTCTTCCCCAATTATGTCGACAAGCCAACCGAAAGATGTCACTTCCTAAAAAATGACGATCCGATCAAATTACAGTGGGATAAATGCGTGTTTGACGATAAACCCTTCTTGTGCTACAAGTACGACATCTGATGGTCTGAGGACACCCCAAGGTAAGCAGGAGGAGTAGTCGTACTTCTAAGATTTTGAGAGTGACAGACGCTTTTTGCCCTTCAGGTTAGGATTATATTTTTATAAGTTCAAGGGGAATGAAGAAACAAAAGATGGTGTTTTTGAACTGTTTAGTAACGGGCGGCCAATTGTCTGCCATAATCAGTGCCTTTCCTAAGCAAATCGACAATCATAAACGTGTTTCCCTATTATAGAGAATCAGATTATACGTGCATGGGGATAGGCTGCGAGGACACGTGCATAGACATAGACATAGGCTGCGGGGACACTGGCATAGGCATAGGCACAGCCGGCGTGAGATCATTATTGATGTCAATGCTTTGGTGTTCGGAAACAGTGCAAGCAAGAGTAAGGCAATGGCTTCCTCGCGTTCTCGCACTGCTGCTCCACGATTCCAAATTTTACGTTGAATGGTGTTTTATTGGTCGGTATCTTGAGACAGATTTGGACAGTGTGGTCTGGTCATCATACATTCTTAGTTATAGCAAAGAGATAGAGTGTGGTTCTTCTGAATGAGGATTTACCGAAGGGTGAATCCTCTGGTTCCTTGGTCGTAAGGTGCTCACTGTGACCTGTAAATACTTAAGTTGTTTGTATGTGAACTTGGTAATTTAGGAAACAAGTTGGACGAAGCGCTGCTGCTGTCGCCGGCCTCGATGAGAACCGTGTGCGATCCCGCAAATGCTGCTGTATGAATGAC
>SDVV010021889.1:0-13047 GCA_016164225.1 Gammarus roeselii
GGCACACCAACACCGCCAGTGTATTCTCTGGCCAAGCGCAGGGCACACCCACGCCGCCAGTGTATTCTCTGGCCATGCGCAGGGCACACCAGCACCGTCAGTGTATTCTCTGGTCAAGCGCAGGGCACACCAACACCGCCAGTGTATTCTCTGGCCAAGCGCACGGCACACCAGCACCGTCAGTGTATTCTCTGGCCACGCGCACAGCACACCAGCACCGTCAGTGTATTCTCTGGCTAAGCGCAGGGCACACCAATACCGCCAGTGTATTCTCTGGCCAAGCGCAGGGCACACCAACATCGCCAGTGTATTCTCCGGTCAAGCGCAGGGCACACCAACACCGCCAGTGTGTTCCCTGGCCAAGCGCAGGGCACACCAACACCGCCAGTGTATTTGCTGGCCAAGCGCAGGGCCCACCAGCACCGTCAGTGTATTCTCTGGCCAAGCGCAGGGCACACAAACACCGCCAGTGTATTCGCTGGCCAAGCGCAGGGCCCACCAACACCGCCAGTGTATTCTCTGTCCAAGCGCAGGGCACACAAACACCACCAGTGTATTCTCTGGCCAAGCGCAGGGCACACCAACACCGCCAGTGTATTCTCTGTCCAAGCGCAGGGCAGACCAGCTCCGCCAGTGTATTCGCTGGCCAAGCGCAGGGCACACCAACAACGTTTGTGTTACTGAATCTGGCCATCTTTCCAAGCGCTCCGTGATGATCACCAACACAAAAGTGTGGAAGCTACTTCACCGCTGTTCAAACTGTAGTAAACATTTGTTGGCCCATCATAGTGGGTGCTCTGAAGAGTGGCGGTAAGTGAACTATAAATGATATAAGTTTTACATTTCAACGAAGTTATGCAAGGATCTAAATTGCAAAACTATTCATTTTAATTTGTGTCAAGAGGAAATCTATTCGATCACACAGAGGCCTGATTGTCTCACCAAGTATTATAAACTGTCTCACCAAGTATAATAAACTGTCTCACCATGTATAATAAACTGTCTCACTAAATGTAATAAACTGCCTCACCCAGTATTATAAACTGTCTCACCAAGTATAATAAACTGTCTCACCATGTATAATAAACTGTCTCACTAAATATAATAAACTGTCTCACCAATTATAATAAACTGTCATACCAAACATAATAAACTGTCTCGCCAAATATAACAAACTGTATCACCAAGTATAATGAACTGTCTCACCAAATATAATAAACTGTCATACCAAATATAATAAACTGTCTCACCAAATATAATAAACTGTCTCACCATATATATTACAATGACTCGCCAAATTTAATAAACTGTCTCGCCAAGTATAATAAACTGTATCACAAAATATAATAAATTGTCTCACCAAATATAATGAACTGTCATACCCAATATAATAAACTGTCTCGCCAAATATAATAAACACTCTCACCAAATATAATAAACTGATTCGCCAAGTATAATAAACTGTCTCACCAAGTATATTAAACTGTCTCACCAAATATAATTAACTGTCTCACTACGTATAATAAACTGTCTCACCAAGTATAATAAACTGTCTCACCAAATATAATAAACTCTTTCACCAAATATAATAAACTGTCTCACCAAATATAATAAACTGTCATCAAATATAATAAACTTTCTCACCAAATATAATAAACTCTTTCACCAAATATAATAAACTGTCTTACCAAATATAATAAACTGTCATCAAATATAATAGACTGTCTCACCAAACGTAATAAACTCTCTTACCAAATGGCACAAACTGTCTCACCAAGTATGAATAACTGTCTCACCAAATATAATAAACTGCCTTACCAATCATACCAAAGTACACCAAGACTCACAAGCCCTTCGTGAGACCCTACCAGAGTCTGCTCGTCGTGTGGCAGACAATGTGCCAGGTGTAAGCATAAGCTACCGTATCAAATTAAAGCCATTTTACCAGGTATTTTCCATTCGTGGTCAATTTACAAAGTTGGATTTTATTCGATAACTATTAAGTGATAAAATACGTAAGCCAAAATGCAAAATGAAATAAAATATTTAATTAATAGGTGACCCCGACGACACATCGAACTGGATGAATCAAAGCACCCTGCCTGCGCGCCTGGGTGTAGTTTATTATCTTGGCCTTGCATTGATACATCATATGCATCGAACACGCAGTCACGCGATTCCATACATCACAACCACTGCTGTTTTATTGATAATGTGCCTTTTTGAACAGTGACTGACCTCTCATTTGGTACGTGTGGAATACACTTCCCCAACGTCTACTCACTGCTAAATTTGAGGTGGTTAGAATGATGTTATTGGTTAGTTTTTAACTCGTTATTATTATAAACACTGATCATTACATTATATTTAATACTAATTTTAGACAACGGACAGCTTAACAAAGAGATAAATTAATCTGACGACGCGGCTCATACGCATATACTCACACTGCATTCACCTCAAGTTACCATGTATTAGGTGGACGACACGATACCCAACTGGGCCTCTAAGAATGACCACCACATAACCGACAATCACTACAGCTATGATATACTACGATACACCTCACAAATGGCAATCACTACAGCTATGGCACACTAAGTGATACCTCACCAATGGCAATCACTATAGCTATGACACACTTAGTGATACCTCACCAATGACAATCACTATAGCTGTGACACACTAAGAGATACCTCACCAATGGCAATCACTACAGCTATGACACACTAAGTGATACCTCACCAATGGCAATCACTATAGCTATGACACACTTAGTGATACCTCACCAATGACAATCACTATAGCTGTGACACACTAAGAGATACCTCACCAATGGCAATCACTACAGCTATGACACACTAAGTGATACCTCACCAATGGCAATCACTATAGCTATGACACACTTAGTGATACCTCACCAATGACAATCACTATAGCTGTGACACACTAAGAGATACCTCACCAATGGCAATCACTACAGCTATGACACACTAAGTGATACCTCACCAATGGCAATCACTACAGCTATGACACACTAAGTGATACCTCACCAATGGTAATCACTATAGCTATGGCACACTAAGTGATACCTCACCACTGGCAATCACTATAGCTATGGCACACTAAATGATACCTCACCAATGGCAATCACTACAGCTATGACACACTAAGTGATACTTCACCAATAGCAATCACTACAGCTATGGCACACTAAGTGATACCTCACCAATGGCAATCACTATAGCTATGTCACACAAAGTGATACCTCACCAATGGCAATAAGTAAAGCTATGACACACTAAGTGATACCTCCTCAATGGCAATAAGTAAAGCTATGACACACTAAGTGATACCTCTTCAATGGCAATAATATAGCTATGACACACTAAGTGATACCTCCCCAATGGCAATCACTACAGCTATGACACACTAAGTGATACCTCACCAATGACAATCAGTACAGCTATGACACACTAAGTGATACCTCACCAATGGCAATCACTATAGCTATGTCACACTAAGTGATACCTCACCAATGGCAATCAGTACGGCTATGACACGTTGAGTGTTACCTCCCAAAGTGCATTCACAACGGCTATGACACACTAGGTTACACCTTACAAATGTAACCAACGAGAAGGAATCTTTGCTAAAGGTACACTAGGGAAGCTTCTACTCCCGGTGTAGACAGGATACAATACCTCGATATCTGATAAATCCCTGTATCCATATTCATCACCTGAACACCGGACAAAATAATTGGAAAATGTATCTAAATATAGCATCGTGTACGACTCTATCTAGATACAGTATCGTGCACGACACTATCTATACACAGCATCGGGCACGACACTAGCTAGATACAGCATCGTGCACGACACTATCTATACACAGCATCGAGCACGACACTAGCTAGGTACAGCATCGTGCACGACACTATCTATACACAGCATCGGGTACGACACTAGCTAGATACAGCATCGTGCACGACACTATCTATACATAGCATCGGGCATGACACTAGCAAGATACAGCATCGTGCACGACACTATCTATACACAGCATCGGGCACGACACTAGCTAGATACAGCATCGTTCACGACACTACCTATACACAGCATCGGACACGACACTAGCTAGATACAGCATCGTGCACGACACTATCTAGTTCGAACATCGTGCACGATACTATTAAGATGGAGCATCGTGTACGACACTATCTAGATAGAGCATCGTGCACGACACTTTCTAGATAGAGCATCGTGCGCAACATTATCTAGATACAACATCATGCACGACGCTATCTAGATACAGAATTGTGCACGAGACTATTTAGATACAGTATCTTGCATGACACTATCAAAATACAGTATCGTGCACGACACTGTCCAGATACAGCATCGTGAATGACACTATCTAAATACAGTACCGTGTACGACACTGTCTAGGTACAGCATCATGCACAACATTATCTAGATAAAGCATCGTGCATGTTACTATCTAGATAGAGCATCGTGCACGACGCTATCTAGATATAGCATCGTGCACGACACTAACTAGATAGAACATCGTGCACGATACTATCAAGATAGAGCTTCGTGTACGACACTATCTAGATAGAGCATTTTGAACGACACTATCTAGATAGAACATCGTGCGCGACACTATCTAAATTGAGCATCGTGCACGATACTATCTAGATAGAGCATCATGCACGACACCATCTAGATAGAGCACCGTGCACGATACCATCTGGATAGAGCATCGTGTACGACACTATCTGGATAGAGCATCTTGCGCAACACTTGATACAGTTTTGTGCACAACACAATATGGACCACAAAATAAATTGCTAGGAGCTGGGGCATTGAGCTATTTATATAATTATTTATTACTTCCTGGTTCCGCGTCAGACGATGATGTTGCCTGAGGTTTCCCCTCAAATCTCGACAACAGTTGACGTTTAAACATTTGCTTGACATCAATTCCAGTTGGCCTACTGAACAATAAACTGATTAAGTAAGACGGCTTTCAAATATGTCACTGCAGTCATAATGAGGAAGTGACCTGGATGGAGCAACGAAATTATTATCCCTAATTACAGATATTTTTGCAATATAAAATAGTTATAGCATTTTTGAATCTGAATGATTTAATATGTTATTACCTGAGACTCTAAACTCGAGTCCTCGGGATGTAACATCCTTTCCAAGGCCGAGGTGCTTTCCACTCCCCAAGACTTAAATGAATGCAGTACCACACA
Source organism: Gammarus roeselii (assembly GCA_016164225.1). Taxonomy (NCBI): domain Eukaryota; kingdom Metazoa; phylum Arthropoda; class Malacostraca; order Amphipoda; family Gammaridae; genus Gammarus; species Gammarus roeselii. Next base: position 5,267 of record SDVV010021889.1, read on the forward strand.
GTACTCTAGTAAGTCATTCCAGACGGTGAATCTGAATCTGAACAGCGGTCGTGATTATAAGCTACCGTATTCCAGACGGAGGCCGTGATTCTAGACGAAGGCCGTGATTCCAGACGAAGGCCGTGATTCTAGACGAAGGCAGCGATTCCAGACAAAGGCCGTGATTCCAGAAGGAGGCCGTGATTCCAGACCGAAGCCGTGATTCTGGACTGTGTTCGTGATTCTAGAAGGAGACCGTGATACTACATGGTCACCGAAATTCTGAACGGCCACCTTGAGTCGAAACAAAGACCGTGATTCTAGACGAGGATCGTAAATCTAGACTTTCCCATCCTATATATCTCTCCCGATGCCCAAGAAACACTGCAATACTTGAGTTGCTGCAAGGCTGGTCTGTCGAAAGCGATGGGGCAATGGATCGAGTGACAAAAGGAATGGAATAGAAGATTTTCATTTGCACTTCAGAGCGACAATGTTTGTGTTTAGGGTGGCACTTTTTTGATGTTTTGACACCTCAGAACTTAAACAACAAACTCCAGAGATTATTCTAGAAATTGAACAGCGCTCTTTGCCTCTTGCTGCTAGTTCATGCTTGCAATAGCTGCTGACACGCACCAATGGTCTGGGCGGTGTTGAACGAAACACACACAGGGAAAACTCATCTTATTTACAACAAATTACACGCAATATTTATTTTATGTTGAAACAATTAAACTTTCTGTTGCCAGCACACACGGGCTTATTCGTTTTCACAGATTGAACACACACCTAGCTGATGTATGTCAATGGTGCAAGAAGGACCAAATGTGGTCACCAAACCCGGCAAGCAGGTTAAGAGTTGTCTCGGTCATGTACTCGCTTAAAATACACTTATTCTTGTGGGGATGATGTAATAGGGGTACAGTACCACAAAGACGGGTTAGAAATTATTCTGCTATTTTTTCAGCTGCTCACCAACACATCCGTTGCGACAAAGAACTTGCCTAAAAAATTGAAATCAAGCGCTCATCAAAGTTATCCATATAACTGCATGTGAACTACCCTCAAATCATACACCCATAAGCCTCCTGCCAGTAATTTCTAATATATTAGAAGAAAAAGTCCATGACTACCTAGATGATCCTAACCTAATCAATGAATGTCAGTATGCATAAAGACAGAAGACCTCTTCTGAAGACGCACTACTCAAATTCTCCGAACTCGCATACAAAGCTATTGACGAAAACCTCCCATCATTGCTCGTGCTGCTGCACCAGTCATTTGTTCTAAAGGATTTGTTAGTGTAAATCACGACATTTTGCTGAAAAAACTTTTGCAACGGAACGTCCAAATATCCTGTTTGTAAAGCTACCTCCGGCATCGAACCCAATCTGTCGTGTTAGAATATGGAAGATTACCTCCTCTACAAGATCCGTAAATTAAGAAGTTCCACAAGGATCGATTCACGAACCGGTTCTTTTCGTTCTATATATCAAAGGCATCAACTGTGGAAACGCTCTCGACAACGCCAGAGCGACATAATTTGCTTATGATATTCACTTGTTGTCCCTGAGACCGGTAAGCAAAGACGAAATCTGAAATGGATGCAGAAATAGAGCTGACCCACATTAACGATTGGTATTCTTCAAATGAGCCTGAAGGTAACACAAATAATACCTAGTGCATCAACCTGTTGTTGTTGATTGCATGAACACAAAGAAAATCCCTCTTGATAACAGCTTTGTTCCAATTGAAAGCTACACACGCGTTTCTTAGTAGAACTAAAAATAATCCGACTTTAAATTTACACTTCTTGTTATCAATGCTCGGATTTTTTTCACATTTAAACTACCATCCAATCAATGAGGAAAAGTGCTCAAAAATACTACTTTCAGACATTCAACCTAGCATAAAGTTTACCACAATGGCAGTCCATGGTGGAATTTTTAGAGGGAGTGATCACGTGACGCCTTTTGTATATAAACTTAGCTCGCTGAACATCTATGAACGATCGGAGCTAAGTGAAGCTATCCGAGTTGTGAAAACTCAGAATTAGTTGTCATGTTCGAACGGAAGAATGGCTTTTTAACGATCAACACAGAACAAAAATAATATTGACACCACTTTCAAGAAACAGGGACGGATGTTACAACTTTAACTGTTTCAGGTCCGAAAGGTATCAACAAATCTGTTTCTTCTTTCAATCAGGTATACATGACTCGCGTTGGCAGGGGCAGTCAGAGGGAAACATCAGATGGAGATTGACTAGCAGCTGTTGGCGGGGTCATATTATACGACTCGCACGAAGCGTCCCCAGTATCATTCAGTCAGCATCAAACACTGAATTCTCTTGGCTTCTATTTGAACTAGGCACATTGTTTATTCAAATACGGTTGTTCTATTGCCGTATTCTTACCTCAGCTCGTTTTGGCTCATTGACTTTGCATTGTTTTGGCCCTGTAAATAGAAGTTCTCATTGTTTTCAATGGCAATCAAGCAGTGCTTGATACAACATTGTTGAACCATTCCCGCACTCTCTTCTTAACCATTCGGTTTCTTTTGGTTCTTTTGGTTAGGTAAACTAACAAGGTAATTTTTCGGTACTACTTGCGTATTTCCGTATTTTCGTAGAGCTGGAATACTCATGATGATTATCACGCAGCGATAATCATCATGCCTATTCCAGATATTGATGTGATGTTATGTTTTATTGTGCAGTAAGAAAAAAAACCACTTCGTTTGTGTATCAATGAAGATTCTTTTTACGTGATCACGAAAGCTCCTGACTTCTGTTCTGCTGGGGTCCAGGACTCTTTTCTCGTCATACAGTCGCGTAAGGACTACAAAGTCCTTCCCAGCGTCGCACCAACCTGCGACACGCTATCTAACTAGAGCACATGTTCCTCCTACTGTGCTGGTGCGCCTCCTTCCTACATCCAACACGATTCTCATCAATTCCATAATTTGTGTCCTCGATCACACCTTAATAATTTCACACCCCGACACTTCCTCCTTACTCTCATTACACTCCCAATCCTTCTCGTCCCTTATTACACTTCCTACACCTACTCCCACACAACTTACATCTCTCATCCATCGCGTCATCAATTATATCCTTTCCCACACTCCCACACTACTAATCCCTCCTATAATCCGCGTCCCCTATTACACTCCACAGCCCCACACTAACACTCCTTACATTTCCCACCTATCGCATCCCCTGATGTATCTCTTTCCCACACCTCACTCTCTTAACACCTTCCATCCTTCGCACAACCTATCGTACCTCCTTTCCAAACCTCACACTCCTCACACGTCCCATACTTCGAGTCCTCTGTTACACCAACCCACATTGCTCACACTTCCTATACTTCGTGCACCCACCCACACCCACACTCCTTACACTTCCCATCCTTTTCGAACTCTATTACACCCACTCCCGCCCACACTCCTCACAGTTCCATCCTTTTCATACCCTATTACACCCACCCCCCCAACCCACACTCCTCACACTTCACATCCTTTGCATACCCTATTATAACACTCCTCACACTTCACATCCTTTGCCTTATTAATCTCCTCACTGCCATCCTTCGCGTACCCCATTCCACCCACCTCCCACCCACTCTCACACTTCCCATACTTCGTTTCCACTATTACACCCACATCCCCTACCGCACCACTCCGTACACTTCCATCCCTCACGTCCTCTATTACATTCCCCTCCTGCTCCTCTTTCCCGCTCAACCCCCCTTCCCTAACCATACTTGAATTAACTACCCAACACTGGAATCGTGCTCATAATTTAGCCTGAAAGAATGTTTGGCAGCATAAGTTTTGTCGGGGTTATCTGAGCAGACTTATCATTGGCGCCGCTAGCGTATCTTCCGCCGTCTCGAAGCATTACTTATGATCAAGTCTCCGCACACGCAAACTCACCAGCACAAACACACACACACATGTCAGACTACCACTTTTTCGCTCATTTTGCAGAGAACTGATCGCCACAAGGCGCTCTACCACCAGGCTTTTTCTGAACAGGAACCACCTCCTAAAGTTAATGTGAAAGTATCAGTTCAATTTTTAGCGAACATAACTCTATAATGAACAATTTCTCTTGGGGATATAAAGTATAAAGAAGCCTATCAGTTGGATCTCGAGACATAAAGTCGTGTGGTCGGGCTTGCAGTGATTACTGGTTTGCAAAGGTGTTCGTAGTTTACAATTGCTTCGCCTTCTTACTTTTCCTAATCCAACTGGCAAATATTTCTTGAGCTCGTCATAATTATGATGAGGAATGGATTTTAGTTGCTGAGTTATGCGGTGAGGGTCCGTGAAGAGCTTTGGATCGAGGATGGAAAACATTCTATATTTTGCGGGGAGATCTCAGAGAGGTCTTGCTATTTATTTCGTTTTTTGCGTGCATTGTGTTGTTTGGTCGATGTTAGTTCTCTATTTTATGTTAGTTACGAGACACTGTCTAGACTGCTGCTAGATGGCGGTGCACGTGCTATTCAGCGATGCTGTTTTAGGGAATATTTTCACTATTAGCAGCTTTAGAACCAGGAAATACTTGTACCCACTAAAAACCCTCACATCATTGTTGATCGGGAGAGGAATGATATTGATAAATGGGTTATATTACAATGTGACCAGATCCGTGCATAGAACCACCGATTGTGCATACGCTGACAACACATTGGAAGAGCGTTCCAACAAGAGCGTTCACTGATGAGTGAAGAGCGTTCAGTGAAGAGTATAGTGCGTTCACTGATGAGTAAAGAGGGTTCCCATATGGGTCAAGAGCGTTCACTGATGAGTAAAGAGCGTTCAGCAAAGAGTGAAGTGCGTTCACTGATGAGTAAAGAGCGTTCACATATGGGTCAAGAGCGTTCAATGATGAGCAAAGAGCGTTCAGCGAAGAGTAAAGTGCGTTCACTGATGAGTACAGAGGGTTCCCATATGGGTCAAGAGCGTTCACTGATGAGTAAAGAGCGTTCAGCGAAGAGTAAAGTGCGTTCACTGATGAGTACAGAGGGTTCCCATATGGGTCAAGAGCGTTCACTGATGAGTAAAGAGCGTTCAGCGAAGAGTAAAGTGCGTTCACTGATGAGTACAGAGGGTTCCCATATGGGTCAAGAGCGTTCACTGATGAGTAAAGAGCGTTCAGCGAAGAGTAAAGTGCGTTCACTGATGAGTACAGAGGGTTCCCATATGGGTCAAGAGCGTTCACTGATGAGTAAAGAGCGTTCAGCGAAGAGTAAAGTGCGTTCACTGATGAGTACAGAGGGTTCCCATATGGGTCAAGAGCGTTCACTGATGAGTAAAGAGCGTTCAGCGAAGAGTAAAGTGCGTTCACTGATGAGTAAAGAGCGTTCACATATGGTGAAGAGCCGCGTAGCTGCCGTAGAAGGATAGCCCCACTGTTGTGATTGCTGCGGAAGAATTTCCCCTCTTTTGGTTGTCGTTGAAGGATCGCCCCCCATGGGGCTGCTGTGGAAGGATATCGTCGCTCGTTTCGGATTTGGAAGAAACGTCCCTGGTGTGTCTGCTGTAGAAAAATAATCGCTCTCCCGTTTGCTATGAAAGGATCGCTCTTGTTGTGGCTGTTGTAAAAGGATCATCCCTCCCGTGTCTGATGTAAAGGATCGCCCCTCTCGCTTGTGAATAGGAAGGATCATCCCTCTTATCTGCTGTGGAAGAATCACTACTCCCGTGGCTGCTGTGAAAAACTCGCCCCTCGTGTGGTTGCTGTGGAAAGATCACCTCTCATGTGGCTGCTGTGCCAGACTATGACTGCATCTGAACGACAAATACATCGGCAACTTAATCAAACAAGATCTTACAATGTGACTTATATCACAGTTGGGATGGATACAAATAAAATGATCAATGTGGCGACTTTAACGTACCCAATATTCAAGGGTTACTCTTTAAGGGACTGGAGCTCTAGGTGAACTATTTTATGGTATGCCCGGCCAAGCATTGTCATGGGTTTGAATGCCCACTGCTGCGCCTTAAACGTTAAAGAAAAAAAGCGGAGTAATATAAGTAGTATATATAGCGGCGAAACGGCCTACTGAAGGATTATAGATAGGGATAAAAGAGCCGTTCGGGGTAGGACGCGATGCATGCAAGCTTGACTCAACCAGTCCGTACGGGGTTAGCGCAGAAACGAGGAGCGGCGGAGGGTACCGGAACTGGTTTGGTGCCCGAGTCAGCTAACGGACGGGGATGGGAGGGGGGGAACCGGAAGGGGAGGGGGACGGAAGGGGGGAACGGCGATATGGAAGCAGGCTTACGGCCTTGATTGGCAAGGTTAATGTTATGAAAATATAATTTGTACTGTACTTTGATATATATTATATTTATATACATGTTTTTTCTTCTTTAGATGGTTGTAGTGAGGTTTAATTGGTCACTAACTGTTGATCGTTATATATATTTATTCGGTTCTGGTAGGATTAGTGTTATTCCAAATTTCTGGTGGGGCGAGGCGTAGGGATCCCCTAGGCAAAAAGTTGGATGCGCTCCTGGAAGATTATCTGAGTTTGCTCTTACCTGTTCCTCGTCTTATAAATTTGTTTCCGTGTCACGTTTGCTACGTTGTGGGTGTATATATCGTTATATATTTATGTATGGATTATATTTCTATATTTTTATGTGAACATATACGTGTGTTTTCTTACCTAGTTGTGGTACATATGACTCATTCAATGCTTGATTGGGTTCGTAGCGGTGGGGGCTTGGGATATTTCCATATGTTTTGTTCATTTATCACTACATATTCTTTTATAGGATTAGTATGGTAGGTATGTCTTACAACTCAATTTCCAGCCTTTGTGTGCGAATGGTCCTGTTTGTACCAGCCTGAAGGTAGGATGGCAGGCAAGATTCTGTGTTTTCCATCTATTTATTTCATATGTAAATATTATCTATAGAAATAGTATGGATTATTAGTATGATTATTGGCGAGTTTAGGTATGTATTGTGGGATGATGCAGCACGTACGGTCGAGAATCTATCTACCCCATATTGCATTACCCAGTTTTGAATCATTTATATCAGTGTTCCATTGATGCGTTTTTCTAATAGCAAAAATACCTGAACGATATGGATTTACCGTAAGTTCAAATATTATGTTATATATACGTAGTAATGATCGATTGATTTATGTTGAATTTTTAGTGTTTCGGAATTTTGATCAGTTAACTCATACAGTTTTAGGTATTTAGGGTATTTTAAGCTTGAAGCATCCATGTAGCAAGCTATTTCAGGCATAATTGGTTGGTTGTTGCATCATTGTGGTAGTTTTATATGTATATACGAACATCTGTTACGATTAAACCGTGGTTACTTAAGTTAAAGAGATGTTAATTCAACCCTGTTATGGACTGATGTTGAGGCTAATTTCATTAGATTTTTGTATGTACTATACTGTATTTACTTTAGGTTTCAGTTGTGTCGCATGCATGTCTTGGTATCTTATTCACATTTCTTGTTTGTTTGGTTACATGCTAGTTCATTCTCATTCATCACGTTTTAAAGTATGTTTTGGGTGTGGTAGAGAATTAATCTTCTTGCTTTGTTTTATATCGTGAGTTTAGTATAGGTCTTTCAGTTTTTGTACCTTTTCTGTTGAATTTCCATCTTCAATGCAATATGTTGGTTATTTATACAATTTAGGATATATTACGTTTGTGTCTACAATATAGAACATTATTTCAGGTCTAATTTAGTTACATTTTGTTCATTTTTTTGTGTTTTATATATCTTCTTTCATCCTGATACAATATTTGACG
>SDVV010021890.1:0-13047 GCA_016164225.1 Gammarus roeselii
ATATTTATTGTACGTACATGTTGCTGGAAACCATTTCGTATTAGTTATTATCAATGTCTAAGAACGTTATTAGTTCAGAAGAGAGGGAATGGCGAGCAAACCACAGCCTCCATCCCTCTTGCCACCGAGGCTGTCAATGAAACAATGCCCTTGGTTCATTGCCCAGTATTGCTGTTTATATTGCCCTATAACAATGAGTACAACAACCTGGTCAAAGAAAAAAGAATGAGGGCCAAGTCACTACTCTCTGACTGCAATTGAATTAATCCACACTCAGTCAGAGCCGTGTTGTGAATCGGTGATGACGGCAAAAAGTAGCTGGAGATGCGCACCAAATCGTGTAAGACAATATTTCTTGTTAATGCTTGTTAATGATTGTTTTGAAGCTAAAATTTGAAAAAATAAGTCCTTTATATACTTCGAGGGTAGACATTCCTCGGGTCTTAAAATTACCATCAAATTACGGAAGGTAAAAATAAATCTATCAACAGTCAATGAACGTTCTAGAACCAAACGGGCGTTCATACTGGGTATATAAACGCTACAACCCAAACAGGCAATTACGAATCTTACATTCCACATGTCACATCGGTAAACATCAATATAAAAATGATTTACCCTCGTACTTCCTTCTCTCTCCTCATCCAACTTACTCTCAGGAAATCTCCTATTTTATGTTTCATTTTGAAAGCGATTCAATGACTTCTTACCATTTAACATCCTCCTCATCCCTTTCCCTCAACACCCCTTTCCCTCAACACCCCTTTCTCCTCTCCTATCCCCCTCCCTGCCCCTTCACTCCCTTCTCCCCTCTCACCGTTCCCCGTATCCAATGAAAGGCATGAAGCGCACAATGGCGGGCGGCCACTTTCTGCCGGGTTTGCAATTTTGGTGCCCGGGCTGTGGACGGCAAGTGGCTGCTGATGACGGGGCCTAAAAAAAGAACTCATAGAGTGAAACACTCCGCCGGTAATAAAACGGCCCGATATAATAAAGGAATTGGAAAGGAACGCCGCCTGCCATCAAAAGGTCAATACGACACACGCAACGAAATCATTTGTTCGCCGCTCGTAAAGATAAATTTAGCTCTCGAAATTAAAGCGAAAGTAAAAAAGGGATGGGGTATTTAGGGGAGGTATTTTAGACGCGAATTGTGAAGTAAAGACCGTCCAAACTGTGTTATTAAAAAACATATTGAATTAGTATTGCATATATTTTGAGATTTAAAATTATTTTTAAATTATTCGCAGGTATACATTTATCGTACGTATTGCGTACTGCCCTGTAGCCGGAGAGTTAGAATCGTGCTAACGACACCACTGCGTGTCGTAGATGGCGACTAATAGAGGTGGAACCAGGAGGCTAAGAATTCCGTCCCTTGTAAAATCCTTCCCAAAAGACGGCAAGACGAGCGGGGTGAGGAGAAAATCACACCTCTTCGAACCCTATTTTTAGGGTAGCTGAATGTGCGTGGTTGTAATATGAATGAAGCAAAGAGGAGAGATTGGTGAGATGTTTGTGAGGAGGAAGTTTGATATGTTGGCGCTAAGTGAGAAAAAGTTGTAAGGTAAGGGCGAATGTGAGTTTGGCGTAGTAAATGGAAGAAAGTTGGGCGTGAGGAAGGTTGGGCACGAGAAGGAGTGGTGTTGATTTCGAGTGATCGATTGGCTAGTAGCGTCACCGAGTGGAAGGTAGTGTTAGGCGTAGAAAGATGGTCATTTGTGAGTGCGTACGGGCCTGGTAGCACGAGGAGTGAGGAGGAGAGGGGGCAATTTTGGACCGACCCTTTGTGAGTGTATTGAAAGTTTTAGAGGTCAATTCAAGGTGGTTTTACGGGGCGATCTTAATGCGAGAGTTAGAGATGTAGTAGTGGAGATCTTTGTTGGGAGGTATGGCGTTCCTGGTAGAAATTACAATGGAGAAAATCTGATAGGCCTTTGCATGGAGCAGGAGCGGGTGGTCGGAAAAAGCATGTTCAAAAAGCGAGATACCCACGGGTACACGTGGGTAAGGATGGCCCATGGCGCAGTGGTGGAGCAAGCGCTGTTGGATTTAGTGCTGGTCTCAAGGAGAGTGGTGGGAAGGCTGTTGGATGTGCGGGTGTTGAGAGAGAAAGATGGAGGAGTGTCTAACCATTTGCTGGTGGGAGGAAGATTAAGAGAGGGAGAAGGAAGAGAGGTAGTGAAGGTGAGTTAACTGAATGTGGAAAACAGAGCTAAGGAATTCCAGCAGGCGTTGAGGGAGGAATATGACAACGTAAGAGGGTAGGACCAGCGAAATGTGGAGGAAGAATGGAAGACGTTAGATATGCGGTGTTGAGATGCGCGAAAAAATGTGTGTGGTGTGCGCCGTGTGGGCGCGTGCAGAAGAAAGGGCTACGAGTGGTGGAACGAGGAGGTCGAATTGGCTGTAGCACAGCAAATATAAGCTTTTGAGGAGTGGTTGCAAGCAAGGTCGATGGTGGTCTATGACAACTATAAAGAGAAGAGGAAAGAGGTAAAGCGAGTAGTGAGGAGAGCCAAAAGGGACTCTGAGGCCAGGTGGGGCAGGCGGTTGTGCCAAAATTTTGAGGAGAGCAAAAAGATGTTCTGGAAAGAGGTAAAGAGGATGAAGAAGGTGGAGACCGGAAAGGAGGAGGCGGTGAAAGATGAAAACGGCCAGTTGTTGACGGAAAGTGATGATGTACGAAAAGGTTGGCCGTGTATCACCAACCGGCCAAAATGTTGGCTGTTGGTGATACACGGATGCCGGTTTGTGGACATTACTAGGGAAGAAGTGCAGGAGGCGATAGAGGTGATGAAAGTAGAAAAAAAAATGTTTCGATGGCGTTACGACCGAGTGCCTGAAAAGGGGTGGAGTAACGAATGTCGAATGGCTGGTGCCGATTGAGTGGCGTAGTGTTTGTGTTGTTTCGCTGTACAGGCGGAAAAGAAACAAACATGAGTGCTGCAACTGAAGAGGTATCAGCTTATTATGTGTGGTCGGTAGGTTGTACGAGCAAGTGCTGATCAAGAGGATTACAGACTACGAATGGCGCAATTGGAGAGGAACAGTGTGGCTTTTTTAGGAGTGGTGGGTGGTGTGCCGATCAGATTTTTTCAGTTAGACAAGTCTGTGAGAAGTACCTTGCGAAGGGAAAGGATGTGTTCTGGACCTTCATGGATTTTGAAAATGAGTACAACAGGGAAGCGCTGTGGAGGGTATTGCGTTTGTATGGAGTGGGTGATAACCTGTTGAAAGCAGTTCAGAGTTTCTATGTTGACAACAGAGCATGCGTCAGAGTGGGGGCGAGGTGAGTGATTGGTTTACAGTGAAAGTGGGTCTGAGACAAGGTTGCGTTATGTCTCCCTGGTTGTTCAATCTCTATATGGAATAGAGTGGTCATGTAGGTGAACGCTAGTTTATTGGGTCGTGGCTCGGAGCAGTTGGAAACGAATGGGCGGAGTTGGCAGTTGAGCCAGTTACTGTTTGCGGATGATGCGGCACTGGTGGCAGATTCAGAGAAATAGCTGTGTAGACTAGTATCTGAGTTTGGTAGAGAGTGTAAGAGGCGGAAGCTTCGAGTGAACGTGGGTGAAAGTAAAGTAATGTTATGCTCGAGGAATGTCAATGTGAGCTGAAATGGTGTCCTCCTAAATGGAGAGTTATAGGAGGAAGTTCAATGACCTAGTGTAAACTGTAGCCAAGGCGCGAGTGAAGGAGGAGTGTGAAGAGTTGGGTGCACTGAAGGGTGTAATGAGCTGTAGAACGGGGGGATCGAAGCAAAGAGAGGACTGTATGAGGTGTAGTTGTCCCAACTGTGCTCTACGGAGCTAAAACTTGGGGGGTGAGAGTAGAAGAGAGGAGGAGGTTGAATGTATTCGAGATAAAATGCTTGAGGAGCATGACTGGTCAATAACGACATTGGTGAGAGTTAGAACGGGGATGGTGAAGAAGTTAGAGGACAGAGTTGATTCTTGTGTTCTAAGTTCGGGTGGATGGATGGTGGGGTCGTTATAAAGGAGATACTTGAGTGTGGAGGTAGCGAGAGAGCGTGCAATGAATAGATGTGAGTGGAGCATGATTGTGAATGGATGATGTTTGACGCTGCCATGATGTGTTTTCCCGCAATTGGCATCTCGTTGATGAGCTTTCCGTTGTGCGGGGGTGGGGGGGTCATCATGACGCGGCAGGAATAAACCAGTCCCACTGTCGTGCCCTGATGCCAACACTGACCTCGGACCGCACTCAAGACCCGGAGGGTGTGCTGCGGGGTCCCCCGGTCGGTCTCTTTAGCGCAAAAGGGCTAAGTTGTGTGAGTGTGAGTGTATGAGAGGAGTGTGAGGTGCACCTTGTGGTCAGCCACCCCCCTTTCTGGGGGATTCGGTCTAGTGTATGTATCTGTATTGCGTACTGAGTTGCATGAACGCGCTGCGATACTGTAAGAAACTCTAAGATACTGTGCGATCCTGTGCGATACTATAAGAAACATGAGGATGATATGCGTGCTGGTTTGTCTGAAGGAATGATTAATGCGCGGATGATTGATTGCTGGAATAAAAATCTGAAACCGAAAGATGGCTCTGATTCTCAATGAGTGAATGGTACAACAGGGGGAGAAAATATTACTAATACGTGGCCTAACCATTTTGATGGTAAAATAAACAGTGTCAAAACGAAGATGACTCATTGGGATCGCGAGCAAGAATAAAAGAGGAAAACTTTAGGGAAGGATGACATGTCAGCGGAACTATTCAAGTAAGATCATATTCAACACCTTCACGTAACGTCTATTTTCTTCACTGGCTTTATCGAGCGCACAAAATGTTCGATCGATAAAAGTAACTTCAGACCAATATCGATTGCCACTGTTACATCAACGCTACAAGAAATAGTTATCCAAAGCAGGCTTGGCGACTGTCGGAGAATAACACCCAACCAATTTGATATCAAGCTTCAGAATGGGAGTGAAATATTTCTCTTTACATTAATAACTTGGTTAAAGGAGGGTCACCAAAGTAACTATGTATTTTGGATGCCCGAAAACATCGTGTAAATCAATGGACACTTTGAAAACCGTGACAGCTATTTAAATATAGATACTAGCTATTTAAGTATAGGTACCAGCAGAATGAATGTGTAACACGATGGGGGAGCTCAATGCGATTAGGCAGGGAGGACTCCTCTCGCCTCTCATACCCAATGACCGCCTACCTCAAAACCGTGTTAGGCGTCTTATTGACGGCTACTGTGCTAGCGCCATGAGATATGCCGACGACATGGTGCTGCTAACAGGTCGACGCACTTCATATCATGCTGAATACATACTAGATTGAGGGCGCAGAACTAGATACCTAGTACAGTGCTAGTGAGACCACCAAACCAGAGGTTCCAGTATAGAACTGGCTGTAGTTAAAGGGATGCTGCTGAAGCATGCAGACAGTTCCCCTTACTGGGGGCTTTTAATGGCAAATAACCAGTGTCATAATGCAGATCACTCTAAGCAACTACGGGAATGGAATGCGGTTGACAATCAGTTTATACATTCATTGCTTGTGCGCAACGGCTGTTGAAAAGCAGCGATTTGAAACGTTGACTCATCCTTTCTGATCCAACTCATTGGATGTCAATTGAAAAGTAAAGGCGCAAATACAACTTTCCGGAAAATATCGAAAACTTTAATAATCCCTTCTTGGAGGCCGTATGTAAAAGTGAGGGATACGAACTATCCCCAGTAAATGAAAGGTGGGAAAGAATACTGCTGGTTCCACAAGATTCCAATATCAATAGAAATAATGTTTCAATCAGGTCTACATTTTGCCAATAGTCAACCCATTGTTTGTGTGTAGATGTCCTATTAGCATGCTACTCTGTATGTTTTCATTGATAGTGCGTGCAGGATATATGTAGCTATATACATGGCCTGTCCAGTATGAAGTTTCTTATGTTTGTATCCATACAGGAAGAGGACATAAAGGGTATCTACATACATGTAGGAAGAGGACATAAAGAGTACCTACATACATGTAGGAAGAGGACATAGAGGGTATCTACATACATGTATAGGCACGATTGTCGTTAACTTATATACGGGTGTTGTGGATGTTACTCCTACTGTCATAACGTATGTTTTTAGGGTTGGCTAATTCAAAAGTATTGTCATGAAAATTTCATTCACCTTGCTTATTTAAAACCATTTTACCATCGAGTGCTCGATTAATACTTAATAATGTTTTATGCCCATGCATTTAACGTCGAGCTGGGACTTCAATGAAGTTTATTTTTGTCATGTTAAGAACACTCTTGATTGCTAGTCCTAGCATCGCTTCAGTCACTGGGATGGTTTTTACCCTATTTTTGGGTACAACTTCGAGTCTTGGAAAGAGAGCAATAGTAAAAGAGATATTGAACATCAACTGAGGCCTAATTATTCGTCTAAAAGTTGCACAGCAACTTAAACATTCTGTAACAACGCGGAGAGAAAAATCACAGCATAATATTGTCAATAAAATCTTGCAAGCGAATTGAGTGTAACTAGAAATTACTCAAAACAAATAGGTATTATTTCTAACTTCCAGATTAAATGCAGGAGCGAGGCAGTGAGCTTCATAATGATGGCGGGAAACACATAAGCCCGTCATGCAATAAAGCACATGCGCAGTTACAGTATAATTCGTGTCATCCTATAACTTGGCAATCTGTACGCCCATACCACTAATCAGGCACAAACATTCTCAGGTATGTTCTAGGTAAGTTAGACACATGTCTCAAACCATTGGAAAACTAGAAAAAGTATATGTTTCAACAGTTATTATGGGGATTTTACTGATAAAAAAACAAGCCATAAAATTCGAATTCTTTGACCAATCCAAGTCCAATAGCGGCAGCAGAGTATAAACAAATGGCAGCGCAGAAATTGTATTTATAGTGTTCTAAAAATGTTGATTAATTTCTTAGAATAATATCAGTACTTGCATATATGTTTCGCCGCTGTAAACATCCCCTAGCATGTCGTCATTACTTGAATTTTCAAATGCTTAATAATAATCGGATCTCCTCGACATCCCAGAACGCAGATTCCAACAATTAAGGATGCTATGACTCAGTTTAGGACGTCAATTAACTAGAGCTAAGTCGTGGGCGCCCACGGCTCGCCGGGCCATGTTGCTAGGCTAAGGACAGCGGTAGAACAGTTCTGTCGTGTTCAGTACTCCACTCAGCAATGTATCATGATCAGGTAAAGGTAGGGAAGAAAGTCGTCCACTTTCAGAAGGCGCATGCAATGTGAAAGAAGACTGTCATTAGAGTAACCCTTGAAGTTCATGTTCCTATTGCCATGAGGGACTTGAAGCGTGAAAGTCTGGTATAGAACCCGTCCACAGACAGCCTTCACCCCCATCATGGGCACTGAAACCCATCAGCCAGTCTCACAACGGACCGGTTAAATAGCTGGAAGCTTTTCAGGGCCGCGCCAATCTCAAACCAATCCAACACTACAAATTGTCCACTAACTCCATTCATGGAGTCTTGTAATGAGGAAGAAACCTGAACTGAAGTCATCCACTTTCAATATAGATTGGGAAGTTTAAAGTTAGCAGAATTTCAGATTAATTTCTCACCAAATTTAATTTCAACGATACCGAGAAACGCTATTTTTGATGATGGTGTCAGAGCCTGAATCTGACAATAAATTTCAAATTCAGATATGTCGATAAAAGTTTTATTTCGAAGATAGCTGGATTGATTGATTTGAGAGCAGGCGAGAAATATATAATTTTAAAGATGACGGAAATGACTATTCGCAGAGATGACAAAAAATTTAGAGTTTAAATACGGACTAAAGTCTGATATCATCAATGCCGATAACATATAAATAAAAAAAGACGAGAGAACATAATTTCATGATTTCAACGATGCCGATGAAATATAATTTTAAAAACTTCGAGATAATGCCAAGCGTATTCAATTTCAGAGGAGTTGTGAGAACCCAATTTCAGGAACATTGAAAAAGTTCAACAAAAAAATAGCAATGAGTGTCTGTCTATCTATTGATTTCACATTCTTCGCTTACTCCCTTGCTAACTTGCTTTCAAATCAATCCTCCTTCTCTTGATGCGTGCAGCCTGTGACAATTTTCTGTCATTTAACAGGCCAGCAGCTCATGTCTCAGTGGGTAATTCATGCAACACTTTGTGATGGTCTGCCTAATCACGGATCGCCGTCCGTAGAGAAATTGCTTGTTTCGGAAGGTACAAGCAATTAGTCATCTGAGAATCAACAGTGAACATTTTTGTACTGATTATGCAACTTAGGTACCGCGTGCAAGACGCAAGAGAAAATTTATGCTAAGACCATGCATAACATGTAGCAACGTTCGCTACAGGTAATCGATATTTTTCAACCGACGCTTCCGAATAAAAAAAAAATCTAAATTTTTCGAGCAATTAAAATGCATTAGGTTTCGATTACAAAAGATTATCTCCTATTGGCAATTATAATTGTACTCCACTCAATCTATTTCAGTAAGAAAAATTCGTATTTTCTCGTAGTATTGAAACAATGAAATAATATATAAATTACAAAGATATAAAAAGTTCAGTAATGAGCTGTTTAAGGAGGTACGCTGATAAAGAGTGAAACAGTTGAGCAGTTTATAACAATGAATTTGTACAGTTTACATGTTATAATTTCATTTCATAATAATGAAACGCAGAACAAAATTGAAGGCCCTCTGTAAGCTGTTCAGAACTTTTCGGGACACCTAATTCTTAAGTAAGACCCTATCGATTTTAAATAAACATAAAATATATCTAAAAAGTCTTAAGTGAATGAGTCTAGACACATTTGGGAATAACACAGATAAGTCGATGCCTGACACTGATTGACGAGAGACTATTGTTAACAATAGAACGCAACATTTTGGAACAATTCATTCTTCCGCTTCTAACAAACATTCAGACACGGGTAAGAGACTTTGAAAATTACAGATCACAAAAAAAAGGGCTAGTGAGATATGAAGTTGAATTCTTTATATTATTAACTTAGAAGCTGATAAATATTAATTTAGACTGTGAAGGAAAGGGTAGCGAGTCACAAATTCGAACGCAGCTGAAGTGAATACGAAATTTGGTTAGTGATCTATTATAACGTTTGTCGGAAAATGCTGGTCCTTATTCAATTGATCGAGGCATGATTAGAGAAATTGTTTTGAAGAAATTGAATGCGAATGAAATGTCAAATATGGTCTCCAGGCACGCGTTTAGAACAATATGAGCTGACGTCGACTTAAATTAAGAAAAAAAAAAAAGACTCTACACATGGAAGGTAAATAACTGAACCACTTGTCTTCCATCGAAAATAGATTATTTGTTAAATTTGTAGCCCAATATAGGACTTCACAAAAATTTTACGTGACACGTGACCTAGAGCTAGAGCTGACCCTGCAGAGAAGGAAGTATTTACCTTGAACGAGCAGCAAAATCCCTGGGCGTTAGCGGACAACTTCAAAATGCTCTGCGCACTTCAGCACTTTCACTTCCTCCTAATGAAAATTCAATCTGAATTCTAAAATTTCTCGCTCCACCTATTTTACATATTTATATTTTTGAAGGATGAACATATTTTTCCGATACTATTAATTTTCAATAAATATCAAAATCGTGTCTGGTGAAACAAGTACTCGTCCAAATAAGGCGGCTACGGTTTGAACGTATTCTTCCATTATTGAGCATATCAAAACAATGTAGCCACGGTCATGATAATATGTTTGATCTTTGATCTTAAAAAGAATCAACGCAATAGATGGACTTCAAACAGCTATTGAATAGAAGTAGAACCCACTCATGTGTATATGTATTTAAAGATATTATTTTGCGCTTCAAACGTCAAGTTGAATATATGTGGCGGACTTATATAGATATTTTTATAAAACAAATATTCCAATTTAAATGTCTCAGAAATTATTATTTGCATTCAGAATCAAATGTCAAGAATTGGAATATACGGAACTAGGCTGTCGGGTATGGAAATCCATGCAGCAGAAGGTACTAACAGGAACAAGAATTCATGGATCACGCAGTGCTGCCAGGCATGGGAGTCTTTGCCATCGGCAGGTTCTGCCAGGTACAAAAATCCATTGAGCCTGCAACGCTGTCAGGAATGGGAATCCATGGAGCTAGCGACACTGTCAGGAATGGGAATCACGTGCGTGCAGTAAATTTCCTGGTCGTGTCAGCCTCTCCGCGGCTGCGAGCTTTATGGCTCCGCCTGCCACAAAAAGTAACCTCTAAAAGGTTTATTGGGGAAACGTTCGAGTAGTGACCCCTCCTACCTATGCCCGTTGGAGAAGACTTGTTGTGGGAATGCTGAGCTATGGAACTTAGATGAGTCTCTTCAGAGAAGAGGCTTATTTATGACACAACTAAGCAGAAGACCTTGCTGAGCCACTTGAGAGAAAAGGCTTATTGATGACACAGCTAAGCATAAGACCATACAGAGCCACTTGAGAGGAGAGGCTCATTGATGACACAGCTAAGTAGAGGACCTTGCTCAGCCTCGGCTTATTGATGGCACAGCTAAGTAAAAGACCATGCTGAGCCACTTGAGAGAAGAGGCTTTTTGATGATACAGCTAAGCAGAAGACCTTGCTGAGCCACTTGAGAGAAAAGGCTTATTGATGACACAGCTAAGCAGAAGACCATATTGAGCCACTTGAGAAGAGAGGCTCATTGATGACACAGCTAAGTAGAGGACCTTGCTCAGCCTCGGCTGATTGCTGACACAGCTAAGCAGAAGACCTTGCTGAGCCACTGGAGAGAAGAAGCTCATTGATGACACAGCTAAGCAGAAGACCTTGCTCAGCATCGGCTCATTGATGATACAGCTAAGCAGAAGACCTTGCTGAGCCACTTGAGAGAAGAGACTCATTGATGACACAGCTAAGCAGAGGACCTTGCTCAGCCTCGGTTTATTGATGACGCAGCTAAGCAGGAGACCATGCTGAGCCATTTGAGAGAAGAGGCTTATCGATGACACAGCTGAGCAGAAAACCTTGCTGAGCCACTTGAGAGAAGAGGCTTATTGATGACACAGCTAAACCGAAGACCTTGCTAAGCCACTTGAGAGAAGAGGCCCATTGATGACACAGCTAAGCAGAAGACCTTGCTCAGCCTGGGCTTATTGATGACACAGCTAAGCAGAAGACCTTGCTGAGCCACTTGAGAGAAGAGGCTTATTGATGACACAGCTAAGCAGAAGAACTTGCTCAGCCACTTGAGAGAAGAGGCTCATTGATGACACAGCTAAGCAGAAGACCATGCTGTGCCACTTGTGAGAAGAGGCTTGTTGATGACACAGCTAAGCAGAAGACTATGCTGAGCCACTTGAGAGAAGAGGCTTATTGATGACACAGCTAAGTAGAAGGCCATCTGAGCCACTTGAGAGAAGAGGCTTATTGATGACACAGCTAAGCAGAAGACCATGCTGAGCCACATGAGAGAAGAGACCTATTGATGACACAGCTAAGCAGAAGACCATGCTGAGCCACTTGAGAAAAGAGGCTTATTGATGACACAGCTGAGCTAAATACCATGCTGAACCACATGAGAGAAGAGGCTTATTGATGACACAGCTAAGCAGAAGACCTTGTTGAGCCACTTGAGAGAATAGGCTCATTGATGACACAGCTAAGCAAAAGACCATGCTGAGCCACATGAGAGAAGAGGCTCATTTATGACACAGCTAAACAGAAGACCTTGCTCAGACTCGGCTTATTGATGACACAACTAAGCAGAAGACCATGCTGAGCCACTTGAGAGAAGACGCTCATTGATGACTCAGCTAAGCAAAAGACCATGTTGAGCCACTTGAGAGAAGAGGCTCATTGATGACACAGCTAAGCAGAAGACTATCTTGAGCCACTTGAGACAGGAGGTTTATTGGTGGCACTTAGTAGACCAATGCTAACGTCTTGAGCAAGGTTTTGGTTTGGGACTCAGCTCAGTGGTGCCTGTCAATAAAGCCCTTTGGAAAACGTGTTTCGAAGGCCCTGTTTAGCAGGATTCCGTTATTGTATTTTGATTTAAATATTGCTACTGCGCTCGGTAAAGTCCGTGATAGTCATTAGTCCAGCACTGAGCTCAGAAGGCTCACTGATAGTTATTAGTCCGGCACTGAGCTCAGAAGACTCACTGATAGTTATTAGTCCAGCACTGAGCTCAGAAGACTCACTGATAGTTATTAGTCCGGCACTGAGCTCAGAAGACTCACGGATAGTTATTAGTCCAGCACTGAGCTCAGAAGACTCACTGATAGTTATTAGTCCGGCACTGAGCTCAGAAGACTCACTGATAGTCATTAGTCCAGCACTGAGCTCAGAAGGCTCACTGATAGTTATTAGTCCGGCATTGAGCTCAGAAGACTCACTGATAGTTATTAGTCCAGCACTGAGCTCAGAAGACTCACTGATAGTTATTAGTCCGGCACTGAGCTCAGAAGACTCACGGATAGTTATTAGTCCAGCACTGAGCTCAGAAGACTCACTGATAGTTATTAGTCCGGCACTGAGCTCAGAAGACTCACTGATAGTTATTAGTCCGGCACTGAGCGCAGTAGACTCACTGACAGTTATCAGTCCGGCACTGAGCGCAGCAGACTCACTGATAGTTATTAGTCCATCACTGAGCGCAGTAGACTCACTGATAGTTATTAGTCCGGCACTGAGCGCAGTAGACTAACTGATAGTTATTAGTCCAGCACTGAGCTCAGTAGACTCCCTGATGTTTATTAGTCCGGCACTGTGCCTTTGGAAACTATCCCGTGTGATATCCTAGCAGCATTATATGATGAACACTCACTATCCCGTGTGATATCCTAGCAGCATTATATGATGAACACTCACTATCCCGTGTGATATCCTAGCAGCATCATATGATGAACACTCATTATCCCGTGTGATATCCTAGCAGCATTATATGATGAACACACACTATCCCGTGTGATATCCTAGCAGCATTATATGATGAACTCTCACTATCCCGTGTGATATCCTAGCAGCATTATATGATGAAC
>SDVV010021891.1:0-13047 GCA_016164225.1 Gammarus roeselii
CAGTCAATATTGGGATTCTGTTGTGGAAGGATGGGTTATAGCTTCAGTCCTCGATTGTTCGAAAGAGTTGGGGTGATGGGGGTCTGTAAACTATGCCAGAAAGAAATAAAATTAAATAAACATATATCGACGAGTAACGTGTGGAGGCATTTGAAACGCTGTCATCGTGAAGAGTTGGAAAAAAATATTGGAAAAATAAGGCAGATCGACTGTGCAAGTCGTCAAAGAACAAAGTATCAGGAGATATCGAAGAAAAATGTGTTAGACCTAGTATGAGATGAAGAGCCCGTTTGTATGATGGAAACAAATATGAATTACTTGTAACATACAATCAATCTTAGATTGAGAAAATCTGACCTCTCTGGTAATATATATGAGTCGAAATTGATTGCGAAGTAGAAATAATTAGGTGTCAAAACTTCAAAGGATAGATAAAAATGTAGACACAAGTGGAGAAATGTATTATGCATTGTATAAAACAATGACTGAATGCCGTACATAAGTAAGGTTAGGTTAGATTTTTTATGTTTTACTAGATCAGAATTGGATGTGTTTATCAAACAGCAAAGGATTGATCAAAATGTAGAGATAAGTGGAATTAGGTTAGGTTGCGTAGGTATTAATGTATCTGGCAGAGTATGGTAACCCTTTTGCAAAATGTGTGTAAATGCTGACATTATACCGACATCGACCGTGAATACGCCTACATTAAACCAGCACATGCAGGCATATGCCGGCATATGGCGGGATCAAACCGTGAATATAACTACATTATACCGGCATACGCCGGCATATGCCGGTGTATGGCGGAATCAAACCGTGATGAAATGCATGAAAAATCTCGAAATCAATGACTGAACACCGTACATAAGTCAGGTTATGTTAGGTTTTTGATGATTTGGTAGATCAAAATTGAATGTGTGTATCAAACAGCAAAGGATTGATCAAATGTGGAGATAAGTGGAATTAGGTTAGGTTGCGGAGGATATACGTTGAAGAAAACCGAAATATCAAATGGGGTAATGAAAGGGTGACAAGTATAAGAAGTGAAAAATTGCATAAAAAATCAAATGTACATCTGATTTTGTTTCAAAATTATTGGTAATGAAACATGAGGAGAGAGAATCATGTCTCAAATGTTTGAGTGCTAGGAGAATTATGTATATTTCGGAAATCTGCGGGAATATAATTAATGGTAATGTAGGCAATATAGCAAGAAGAAACCTGAAACGATTCGATGTCATAGACATGTAACAGTAATTAAAAAATTAGCGTCCATAAAAAGCTCGCTGAAGACTAAATACAAAGTTTTGGTTACAAAGATAGGATTGCAAGTGTTGCATACACTTCTCCCATAGGTCGACGTTTACCTAAAATGTGTACTAAGGGCGTTAGTCTAGAACACCAATAGATCAGAGAAAAAAAACATACCCAGATGATAAATCCTACACCGATATGACGAGTCAATAGCTTCAGGTGAGGAATGAATATATATCATTGATAAAGAACCCATAGAGTGGCACTGGTACCAAGGATCAAGATAACACAAGAAAGGGAGGTCGAAGTCATTACTTATGTTCCGTCGAGATGCTCACGTCGAAATTTCATTGTGAAAAAATTATGTTTTCGTATAAATGATATCTCATGTTTATATATATGTAAACATAAAATGTGTCAAAATCTATGAACAATAAAAAATATATATATAATAAATCTATGTTTGCAATATCCTAAATTTTATTCACATGAACAAGCATTGAAAATGCACTAAGCGCCTCTTGCCCCACGTTGAAAATGTGATAAATATTAAGCTAATTGAAGTTGTACTCAGGTACCTAAGCTATCGAAGATATATATCTCATCAGGTGAAGGGTATCCAAACCGTAAATGCTCTAGGACCCATCCATCCAGTAAATCGTCTTCTAAATGTTAAAGTATACATTTGCAAGGGATCAATAACAAAAAATTCCATAAAGATGCATAATGGACTTGCACCTCTTGGACATACATTCCTCCAAAATATCTGACAAATAACTCTGAGTTCATGAGAATAACGCTATTTTTTTTACTACGATACCATTCAAATCTAAAACAATGTTCTAGACCTATCTGATGCTATGTCTCTAGCAGAACAAACAAACAAAAAAGAACTCCAAGCCCAATATGTCATAACAATGAAGTCTACAATGCTTTACTAGGTCACTTCTCAGCAAACTACCACTGATATATAACAAATTTCAAAGGAAACATTCAGTGACGTATGATACTTCAGACATATCTTGCATCTGTTTCACCCATCGTCTCTGAACAACATCAAGCAAAGTCACATCCTGAATATAACCAATAATGAGCCTGACATGAGTCTCCAGTTTAAAGGTTACCCCGATATTGACACGGCAAAAATGCGGTAATCGTCTCTGTCTGAATACATGGACTTCTCCAAGAACCCCAACAAAAAATCATTTGTGCGATGAAACAAATATATGATTGCTGCGACTAATAAAAAAGCGAAACGACCAACGAATACCCGAGTGAGATCATTTGCTTGCAAGCAACGTGTTACAGTATGATGCTTGCATGTCCGAGGCCTCAGAACAGCAGCTAAGGGTTGCAAAACAGTAAAATACTCATGTGAAATAATACCGTAAAACAAATACGAAGATAATTAGGATTGCGGTCGTGTCGATAATCCACAGAAATACTACCACCCGAGAACACTTTTGCGTGAAAAAATATGAAAGCACGTCAACATGAACATGTTGTAACCTGTAAATGTTCATAACCTATATTCAACGTCAAGCTGGCATCAAGCATCTCACCGCTAGTTACTCCACCAAACAACCTCCGAAAATGAGTCAAATATAGCACAACTAGCTATACTCTCCTAATATATACCCATATTTCTTGCATAACTACATTGATTATCCTAAAAACAGGATTGAGCAGTGAAAATTTCTATTTAAATGAATCAATCAATAACAAGCATAGTAATGTATATTATACAGTGCGAAATATTCCAATGCAATCATATATACCGTTGACAAGGCCTAATAACCTACATCTATATAATCCGTACGTAAGCAATCGTAAAAAAAGCAATAAAATTCCGAAAGGAAACTGAAAGATATCGTAAGAAAAAACAATTCTCCAAGCCGATCATATATCTCGAGATAAGATCATTGTTTGACAGTTGACATATAAAGATCATCAAGCTAATTACCATTTGCGGTTTGGACACCGCCCGACTCCGGTCAACCCCTCCCCTCTTCCCCACCCGTCACGGGCAGTCTCTATGTACCGTAAGTAACTCACTTGACCAGAATAAAACTAAATAAACATATAACTACATTGTCAGAGATATATAGCGTAAGTCAGATACACTAATAAATAATATACATCCTAACAAATACATCGGCCAACTCACAAAAAACTTGCGTTCATGGTATCTCTATGTACCATCAGTAACTAACTTGACCACAAGATCAATTTGTCTTAACATACAACTACTATGTCCGAGATATACAGCGACTAAGTCGGACACATTAACAAATAACAAACATCCTAACAAATACATTCGATAAAAGGTTCAAAGATCTAGTCATCCTAAATCCAATTCCTTCACAAATATATATGTATTCCCTAATTATCGCCAATCTAATTCCTTCACAAAAGCATATTTGCAGTACGTATTTCCAGGGCCGTTTTGCGCCCCTATATTTTTGGGCCGTTTAGACGCACTATATTTTTTGGGCCGTTTAGACGCACTATAATTTTGGGCCGTTTAGACGCACTATATTTTTGGGCAGTTTAGACGCACTTCACACTACTAATGCTTCATTCCACGAAATCTTTTTCCATAGGCCTGACGTGTCAACGATGACTTTGTCGCGCGCACTGGACGGTGAGTTGGTGACCGTCAAGCTGGTGCGCAACATTCCTGCCAACAGGAACTTCCCACGGGTGAAGGATGCTAGGGCAGAATATGAGCACTGGATGTGCGATGGTGGGATACAGCGACACAGAATATACATCGAATCTACGCGAAGCGAGCGTATGACAATGGGGAAGGGGGGGGGAGGTCAGCGTGTGAACAGAGTTGTCAGGGGCAGTGCGGCTACAATGGGACAGTTATTGTAGTTATTTTAGATAGGCTCTAAGTAGGAGTGCTGTGCTACGAAGTGCATTGGCTGCCTGTTAATCGAGAGACGTTCTTACACTTCATGAAATCATTGGAGCAGCTGATAGGGGAAGAAGATGCTGTCCTAATCATGGATAATGCCCCCTGCCACCAGGACGTCGGTGAAGTGTTCCCTAGCTTCACCATCAAGTATCTGCCACCGTACTTGCCCTTCCTTAACCCGATTGAAGATTGCTTCTCCGTTTTCAATGCGTATATGAAGCAGCGGTTGAATGATATTTCCGCCTGCAACTTGGATGACCCCTAGGCAGCAAGACGCGTTGGTCTGCCACAGTATCAACGCCGGCAGCAGCAGTTGGACGCCGTCATCACCGCCACACTGTATCCTAGCATCACGCGTCAGGTGGTGGTCGCCAACTACCGACACTCCAACACCTTCCCTTATGTCCTGCCTGCAGCGCCGCGACATTTGGAACTAGATTCGTCAGCGTGTTATTGTCTTTATGTTACATATGTATTTTTTCTCATTATGCATGTACACATTTACATGCCTTTGTTCATATTGTCTGTGAACTCTAATCAATACAGAGATGTTATCCCATTATGTTATCTGTTGAATAAATTTGTTTGATTGTTATTAAGAGCGTTTCCTTGGTAATCCCAAATGCGGTTTGTCAAAAGCTATTGCAGATATGGAATTTGTCAATCAGTTATGAAGATTGTCAAACAATATTAAAGTTTTGGTTAAAATTTTAGAGAGATTGGTTAATAGCATTTGAACTATGTCAAAAATAACTGCACATTGTTACAATGTGTGTTAATTGTCGAAAAGTTAGACGTGATTGGTCAAAAGCAAATGATAAAAGGTGTATTATTACAAGACTCACAAGCCACCGCACTCCTTAATACGTAGTGTTGATACACGGCTCGTTAGCCCAAGACAACCGAACTCCTCTCTACGTAGTGTTAATATAAGGCTCATTAGTCGCAGACCACTGAATTTTTCAACTAATAATAGTGTTAAAATAAGGTTCATTAACCGAAGACCACCGCACTTCTCAATCCATAGTGTTAAGACACGGCTCCGTAGCCAAAGACCACCGAACTCCTCAATACTTCATGATAATACAAGACTCATTAGCCACATACCACCGAACTTCTCGATATCTAATACACGGCTCAATGGCCGCTGGCCACCGAACTCGTCAACACCTAGTTAGCCACATGCCACAGAACTATTCAATATTTTGTTTTAACACAAGGCTCTTTAGTCATAGGCCACCGAGCCCGTCAATACTTTGTACATTAGTCACGGGCTACCGAACTCGCAAATTCTCAGTTACTATTAATACACGGCTCACAAGCCACAAGTCACGCAACTCCCTAATATTCAGTTAGTATTAAAACACGGCTCATTACCCGAAGGCTACAAAATTAGCATTTCTATATTTAGTATCTATATTTAGGTAGTACCATCTTGTAGCCGGGGTGTTAGGATCCCTTAACCCCTGCGTGCAACTAAAAGGGGCGGGGCCAATGTGCCAGAAATCCCTTTCTCTGTAAGACCCTTCCTCAAAGACGGTAAGACGAGCGGGGGGAGGAGAGGCTCACGCCTCTCCGAACCCTATTGTTAGGGTCGCTGAATATGCGTGGCTGTAGTACGAATGATGTGAATGGGCAGGAGATTGGTGAGATGTTTATGAGGAGGAAGTTTGATGTGCTGGCGCTGAGTGAGATGAAGTTGTGAGGTAATGGAGAATGTGAGTTTGGTGTGGTAAGCGTAAGAAAGTCGGTGTGGAGGAAGGTTGGGCACGAGAAGGTGTGGTCTTGATATTGAGTGACCGGTTGGCTAGTAACGTTATTGAGTGGAAGGAGGTGTCCTCAAGATTGATGTGGGTGGATGGTAAGTTAAGCGTATAAAGATGGGTATTTGTGATTGCATATGGTCCAGGTAGGGAGTCCAGGGAGAGGGAGAAATTCTGGATTGACCTGAGTGAGTGTATTGTGAGTTTTGGAGGTCAATTCAATATAGCTGTACTGGGTGACCTTGATGCGAGAGTTGGAGATCCAGTGGTGGAGAATGTGATAGGAAGGTATGGCGTTCCCAGGAGAAATGACAGTGGAGAAAACCTGATAGGTCTGTGTATGGAGCAGGAGCTGGTGGTCGGGAACAGTTTGTTTATGAAGCGAGATATCCACAAGTACACATGGGTAAGGGTGGCCCGTGGTGCAGTGGTGGAGAGAGCGCTGATGGATTTTGTGCTGATATCGATGAGAGTGGTGGGGAGGCTGTTGGATGTGCGGGTGTTGAGAGGGGAGGGTTAAGGAGTGTCTGACCATCTGCTGGTGGAAGGTTGATTAGGAGTGAAGCAGAGATGGAAGGGCAACAAAAGAGTGGGAGGAGGAAGAAAAGTAGTGAAAGTGAGTGAACTGAATGTGAGAAGCAGAGCTGAGGAGTTTCACCAGGCGTTGAGAGAAGAATGTGACAATGTGAGAGGACAGGACTTGAGAGATGTGGAGGAAGAATGGGAGACGTTAAGAGATGCGTTGCTGAGATGGACGAAGAATGCGTGTGGTGCGCGTCGTGTGGGCGGGTGCAGAAGGAAAGGTTACGAGTGGTGGAACGAGGAAATTAAACTGGCGGTGACACGGAAAGGAGGAGCGTTTGAGGAGTGGTTGCAGGGGAAGTCGTTGGTGGCCTATGAAGGCTATAAAGAGAGGAGAAACGAGGTGTAGAGGGTGGTGAGGAGAACCAAAACGGACGCTGATACTAGGTGGGGCAGACGATTGTGCCAGAATTTTGAGGTTAACAAAACGATGTTCTGAAAAGAGGTGAAGAGGGTGAGAAAGGGAGAAACCGGAAAGAAGGAAGTGATGAAAGATGAAAAAGGCCAAATGTTGTAGGAAAATGGTGATGTACGGAAGAGGTGGGCCGAGTATTTTGATGAGCTGTTGAATGTCAAAGATGACAGAGAGGCTGACATTGTTGATGTGGGTGGTGGTGCTCGGATGCCAGTTTTGGGAGAGACACTTGTGGCGGACATTACCAGGAAAGAGTTGCAGGAGGCGGTGGAGGTGATGAAAGCAAGAAAAGTCTCTGGTTTGGATGGCATTGCGACCGAGTGCCTGAAAAAATGTCGCAAAACGATTGCCGAATGGTTGGTGAGGTTACTGAACTTATGTTTTGTGGCAGGCGGGGTACCAATTGAGTGGCGCAGTGCCTGCATTGTTCCGCTGTAGAAGGGCAAAACAGATAAAAATGAATGCTGCAACTCGAGAGGTATCAGTCTGTTAAGTGTGGTTGGTAAGTTGTACGGGAGAGTGCTGATTAAAAGGATTAGAAGCTGTACGGACTGCGCAATTGGAGAGGAACAGTGTGGCTTTAGGAGTGGTAGAGGGTGTGCCAATCAGATTTTTGCAGTGAGACTGGTCTGTGAGAAGTACCTTGCAAAGGGAAAGGATGTGTTCTGAGCTTTCATGGATCTGGAGAACACATACGACAGGATTGACAGGGAAGTGCTGTGGAGGGTGTTGCGTTTGTATGGAGTGGCTGGACATTTGTTAAAAGCGGTGTAGAGTTTCTATGTTGGCAGCCGAGCATTGGCCAGAGTGGAGAGCGAGGTGAGTGATTGGTTCACAGTGGAAGTGGGACTCAGACAAGGCTGCGTGATGTCTGCCTGGCTGTTTAGTATCTATATGGATGGAGTGGTCAGGGAGGTGTACGCGAGTGTGTTGGGTCGTGGCTTGAAACTGTTGGAAGCGAATGGGCGGAGTTGGCAGTTGAGCCAGTTGCTATTTGCGGATGATACGGCCCTGGTTACGGATTCAGAGAAGAAGCTATGTAGGCTAATGTCTGAGTTGGTAGAGTGTGTGAGAGGAGGACGCTTCGAGTGAACGTGGGTAAAAGTAAAGTAATGAGATGCTCGAGGACTTTCGATGCGAGCAGAATTAGTGTCCTCCTAAATGAAGAGTTGTTGGAAGAAGCTTAGTGTTTCAAGTATCTGGGCTCCCATGTTGAGAAGACTGAATTAGTGAAAACTGAGGTGAAGTCGCGAGTGAAGAAGGGGTGTAAAGTGTTGGGTGCACTGAAGAGCGCAATGAGCTGCAGGACTTTGGGAATGGAAGCAAAGAGAGGGTTGTATGGGGGTGTCGTTGTGCCAACAGTGCAGTAAGGAGCTGAGACTTGGGTGGTGAGAGCAGAGGAGAGAAGAAGGTTGAATATCTTCGAGTTGAAACGTTTGCGGACATGGCTGGAGTGTCGCTGAGAGACAGGTTCACTAACGACGTGATTCGCATCAGAACGAGGATGGTGAAGAAGTTAGAGGACAGAGTTGGTTCGCGTGTTCAGGGGTGGTTTTGGCACATGGGGAGGATGGATGAAGGGAAATTGGTGAAAAAGGTGTTGAAGTCAGAGGCGAGTGGACGTAGGCCTAGAGGGACACCGAAGTTTGGGTGGATGGATGGTGTGAAACAGGCGTTGGGAAGGGAGACGTGAGTGTGGAAGTAACGAGAAAGCGTGCATTGGATAGGCGTGAGTGGATAGGCGTGAGTGGAGAATGAGTTTTGACGCAACCCTGATGTGCTTTCCCGCTCTAGGCATATCGTTGAGAGACGGAATGGTCATGAGCGGGGGTGACAGTCATCATGACGCGGCAGACGTAAACCAGTCACGCTGTCGGGCCCTGCTGCCGACACTGGTCTCGAACCGCATTCATGACCCGAAGGGTGTTTTGCGCGGTGTGCGAGTATAAATGTATGAGAGTGTGAGGTGAGCCTTGCCGTCGGCCACCCCTCTTGCTGGAAATTTCGGCCTAGTGTCGGTATCTGTATCTGTATATTTATTATGCATGCTCGGCTCATCAGTCATAGGTCACACAACTCGCCAATATCTTGGTAGTATTCTTTTCAATACCCAATAGCCACAGGCGACCGAACTCGTTAACTAACATAATCCGCAGACCACCGAATTCAAAATCAGATACCAGAATGTTGCCTAGCAACTGAACCGATTCAAGAGGCTTCTGTGGATCACGATGAAGCACGTCAGTTGGGACCTGGGTAATTTAAATTATAACGGCACGTGAAAATTAAATAGCAATTTCAATTTATTCCAAAATTCCTTATTGTTTGGCACCTTGAAATTACAATTTTTTAAATTTAAGTTAAATCGAATGCCATGATTTCTACATATTTTCGTTTAGAAAGGTCTCAAATGGCAATAATACAGTTTCTTGCACACGGTTAGAGCGACGGGTTAACGTCAGTTTCCCCTTGAAGAGGGTTTAAAAAAAACTTTTTTTTTCTCTGTGGGTACTTGTCCATTCCGGGTTTTGATTCATTATCCCGTATGCTCTACAGGAGACCATTAATTTCAAAAATCATTACTGTTCGACACATCGAAATCAAATATCTTCAAATTTAGATTCATTAAAGTTTTGTACTCTTTTACCTACAACTTGTCAGGAATGTCTTAAAAACGGACATAAGGTACGGTTAATATGGAGTTCAACCTCAGCTTCCTTTCACAGAGGGTTTTCGTTGAATAAAAATCACTTTCTTTGTTTTGTCGACTACTAGCCTACATGGTCAATCCTTGTTTGTGATGTAATTTTGTTTTTGATTGCTTCTATTGAAACTAAGAACCATCATGTAAAAAAATATGGTTACGTTTCACGTGCTCCTAAAAATTATATGAGGTAAATATAATAACTTCAATGTTATACAACCATCCATTTGTTCGGTTAATCAAATCGCAAACATATATTATGTATTATTGGCAAAAAAAAGAGACATAATATGATCATTAGTCCGTGAACATGACTTGTAATTTTCTAAATGATTGCGTTTCCAATTCTAATTTTTTAATATGACAAGTGCCATCCTAAAGAATCTTTGTTCAATGAAATACAGATGGCCAATTAGTTGTAATTTGAATTTTATTAGAATGTCATGTTTGCTACGTTTCTCAATCAATTAATAAATCTTGAAACATTACATTGTCTTCAAATTATTGAATAAAATACAAATAATCATGACATCTTCATTGATGCATCAACAAAGTACCCAACGCATCAGACACAGCCTAGTTTTATAGACTACTTCTAAATGAATCATGACGCCGCTAGGTTCTAACTAACGTCACAACCGGCGGGAGGCGAGGGAAAGAGTAACGGGGAGATGAGCAGAATGGCGGGCGAGGCAATCTGTTTAGTTTTTAAATCTTGACCGAACTCAAAACATCTATTTGAAAAAACAACACGAAATGACAGTGCAGTGTTTCCTCGCTAGTGTCTGCACCTGATGCTGGCGTGACTGGTATGACATAATAAGATTTTAATATATCCGTTCAATTTATCAGTTGTCACCACAAAATCAATGGGTAGTTTTCAGTGCTATAGATGCGATGGGTTCTAAGGTAACGACGTACAGGCAGAAGGGAGGTAATGACAACAGGAAGAAGTGAGGTAATGACACACAGGTGGAAAAAGGTAGCGACGTCAGGTGGAGAGGAGGTAACGACGTGCAGGCAGAAGGGACGTACCGACGTTAGGCGGAAGGGAGGTAACGACTTGCGGGTGGAAGGGAGACAACAGAATGAATATAATGAGTTCAAAACACGCCTACTCACGCGCATGCGCTGAGTGCGGATTTTTTTTTGTCACACCGGTAAAAAATCACCTGGATATCCCACAAAACTTGGGGCAATGAGATTTTTTCGATCCTAAAGTAACCAGGCTTAACCTTAGTGAACCTAACCTTACCGAGGTTTCATGATACGTCTTGTGAAATAGTCTTTTCTCAACCCGTGCAATGGTTCCCAAGATAGTCGAACAGAAATGTCCCAGACAGTTCGGTAGGAAAACGCACATGGCACATTTATCAACCGAGCTAATTGGTACAAACAAAAAATCTCATGTCACTGGAACGATTTTGCATCATACTTCTAGCACAAAATCTCATGGATGTTTCAGAGTGCTTTGGGACATAAGGTTTCATATCCTATGCTAACACAATCTTTTCTAGCCTAGTCAAACCTAGATGCTACGAGACACATTTTGTTTGTATTTTTTTAACGACCTCTAGTTGGATTTACGCCAGTACGAATTATTGATGCAACGGTATCAACAACACAAGATTTTTAAATGAATAAAAACTTTAATCAAATTACAGGAGTCGCAAAATATTACCTAAACCAACCAAATGTTCACCGGAGACCAACGCAAATATAGAATAATTGAGTTCGCTGCAGTGCGCTTGCAAACAGACGTTAAACGGAATTCCTGCATCGAATACAAAACAGTTAGAAGAAGAAAAGGAAAGTTCCAAACTAATCATTTCAACACGATATTTAACCACTTCCAAGATCATGGAACTGATAGAAGAGTGAAAGTTAAAGGACATCCGTGCTAGCCGGCAAATGCGGATGTGCTGTTTCAAGGAGAAATGATCAAGAATCCGCGGCTATTTCAGTTCGTTAAGTCGCAAAAAAACTCAAAATGCCCATTAGTAAAACTTAAGATGATGAAAATTTGTCTGCATTTAAACCTTTCAAGTACCATCAATCTCAAAAGCTCACCGAACTGCACAAGAGACAACGTTTCAAATTCTGTCGTTGGTTTTTAGCTAGCAGCATCGAACTTCAGAAAACTAAGAATACTTTCACTTAAAAGCAGCATTCTAACCGTCAAACTCAAGATACTGGTGCAGTAAATATCTGTTCTGTACGATGACTAAAGAACAAATCGGTGAAAATGTAATGTCATGAGCAGCAGTTGGGGACGGCTGAGTAGTACCAATAGTGGGGTTTGAAGACGGCGTAATAGTTAATTCCAAGAAGTACCCAATCTCCGTAAAAAATGCTTACAGCTGATAAATCGGAGCACCTTTATTATCAACAGGATGATGCTCCTGCTCACTGCTTCGACGAGTGTCTTGCATTTCTATCGGTCAAACTTCCGGAGCGAGTAATCAGCCGCCAAAACAACCAGCTTTGGCCCATCCCTAGTCGGTACATCAGCGCGTTCGATTACTGATTTTACGGAGTGATGTAGCTGAAGAAACTGCTTGTTAAAGTCGCGACAAAAATGGGCAAGGAAAAAGTTCAACACGAAGTTGCACGCTTCATCCGAAGGGTTCAGATCTGCTCCCATTAGAATGGACCTATTTCGACACAGGTGTTTTTTGGTCCTTTGATGCATTCAAACATGTACTGTACTATATTTTTCAGTCTATTCCATTCACTACTTGAAAGTTTAATTGTCTTCTGATGTACATTTTATAGAGCATTTAAATTGTTAAAACTATATTAACGCCCTGTACACAAATGTCCTAAAACAATGCTACCAGCCAAGGTAACTGATGAAATTCAAATCAACACCCTAGTAGCATTCAAAATATGATGTAATCCAATCTTCAACTCTCTTCAAGTGTACCCAAATTTGATGTCATCCGATCTCCAATACACATCTCGGATACTCTAGAAGTAGATACATGTAGCGCGTATGAGCTGGCGTCTACGCTGCGCGAATGAGCTGGTGTCTACGCTGCGCGTATGAGCTGGTGTCTACGCTGCGCGTATGAGCTGGTGTCTACGCTGCACGTATGAGCTGGTGTCTACGCTGCGCGTATGAGCTGGTGTCTCCCAGGCGCATATGAGCTAATGTCTACGCTGCGCGTATGAGCTGGTGTCTACGCTGCGCTATGAGCTGGTGTCTACGCTGCGCGTATGAGCTGGTGTCTACACTGCGGGTATGAGCTGGTGTCTACGCTGCGCGTATGAGCTGGTGTATACGCGGCGAGTATGAGCTGGTGTCTACGCTGCGCGTATGAGCTGGTGTCTACGCTGCGCGTAGGAGCTGGTGTCTACGCTGCGCGTTTGAGCTCAGTGAATAACATGAATAATATATATT
>SDVV010021892.1:0-13045 GCA_016164225.1 Gammarus roeselii
ATATTTATGTATATATATATATGTATATATATATATATATATATTCGAATATATAAATAAAGATTTGTTTACGCTTACGATCTCGTCACGAGAAACATTTCTGGCTCAAGAAGCGGTATGCAAATTGGAACCTGTTAGCTCTCACCAGCCTCTAGCTGAAGTGTTGTCGAGGGCAGGCCTTGCCCGTATACAACAAACAGTAGCAATTTACTACAGGTTTGTGTTTATTTTCCATAGATGTATTCCACTTTATTTGTTACAAGGCCGATAATATCAACCAGTTTCACGTCATGTTTGGTAATTTCGCGTTGTATAATTATTTGAACAAGGAACGCTGCCTAACAAAGCACTTTTTTTCAGGTTGGATTTCGGAATGTTAGACTATTGGGCTCGAAATTATTGCTAGACTGATCTGATGACATACGATGTTGGTTTTGGTGTTAGCTTGCCCTGGGACAAAATGGTCATCATCTGTATCATTTTACTAGGGGTTTATTATTTTTAAATAGAATTTCTTGTCCATATAGTCTGTAAACTTGAAAGTCTAAATCCGTTCGACGTCATGTCATATTGTATACTTTTCAACCACAGGGTTTTGGGGTAAAATTACTTCACTTTATTTTGTTCAAATTTTCGCGCTGTCAATGTCTTTTTTCACGTTTACCTAGATTATTTTCGTTGGTTATTGCTTAAGATTAGTACGATTATGTAAATTTAATCCCGTATATCAGTATTAGTAAGGTTTGTTTAGGGGTTGTCAATGAATTTACGCTTTATTTATAATACGTATGCAACATTTTATTTGGTTGGTAGGCTCTATGTAAGGTTTTACTGCAGGAATAAGAGTTTTCATCAGATTATTTAGTTTCATTTTTTTTTTGTAATATTGGATTTGTTGGTGGGCTTGGGAGAAGATAAATAATGCTGGACCTGTTATGATCGCCCTTAGTAGAAAATGTTCATCCGCTGTAGTAGGAGAAATTTCTGATTCACTTTGGGATATATTGTAGGATTGCACCTCTTTATTTGTTGTGGCAGTTATGTAAACCCGTTCCACGTACTGTTTGTTTATTTTCGGTAAATTTTGCGAAGAGTTGTAGAGTTATGGAAGACTTCTTGAACATCTATTTTGGTAATGTTGTTTTACCTTCACGTAGCTAATTATTTTTGAATCGTTATCATTAGTTTCGTGTTCATTTTGTTAAGATTGTATGTTCTAAGTTGTTTTACTACAGGAACAACATGTCCAATATGCATATTTCGCTCCATTTTGTCGTAGTGTTAGAACTTATCGTCGGCTTTTGGAGTCGTTATCTGATGTTGGTCCTGTTTCGGGTTACCTTAGTAGAAAATAATCATCCGCTATTGGGTATAAATGAAATAATGCGATTTATTTACTAATGATTGTTTCAGTTTATTTGTTCTATGAGTAGTTTTATATATCGGTTCCAGGTTTTGGTAATTTTATTTTTATTTCTGATATAGAGCTAAGTCTGTCTATGGGAGTGTTAAGATTGCAACTGCAATAAGCGTATGCATATATTTTTAAAGTTGGATTCGTATTTTTTCTACTGTATTGTTCGAAATGGTTGCTGGACTTCAATGTTGATATAGGATGTTGCTCCTGTTTTAGCTCGTATTAAAAAAAATGTTCATCATCTATGACAATTCACAATATATATTTGATTTGAAGTGGAATTACTTCACAATATTGTTACATGGTTGGTATGTATATCGGTTTCATGTCTGGTTAGGTTGCTCCTGTTGTATCTCACCATTGGAATTTGGTCTTGTTCTAGCTCACCATATGACAAAAGATCTTTCTCTTTTTAGTGTAGGTTATTGGTCCCGTAACCATGTACACACAAAGATACCTAAGTTTACGTAAACGGTGCCGATATCGGCACCGGTGCCGGCACCATGTACACATATATGTACTTGTGTATACGTTTACGGTGTCGGTGCCGGGGCCGATGCCGTTCCATTGCCGGTAGCGTGTTTCTATTATAGTTTGTACCCATCACTTTCGTACCACATGCACATTTTCCCACAGCATTCCATTTCAAGTTTCATACCAGTCTTATGAAAAGCAGACTTAACTCCACATCACGTTTATTTTAGTTGTATTAGCCTCACACGAATTAATATCATCTTCACCAGTTTTCTTCTTGGTTGTTACACTCATATATTTTCCAGTCCAAACCCTGCGGTTAATCTTTTTGTTACCAGTGCCTAAAAGGCTATGGTAAGATCTATTAAACCTGACCTTACCTAAAACACTCAAACAAGAATTATGAATTCTATTCGAGTATTTATCAATTGATTTATGCTCTTCACATATCGAATCTTTCCACTTATCTCTTTATTTACTTCACCTATTATCCGCAGTTTGAATACACTCCTCCTATTTTAATTTAGCAAATCCAGCACGTTTTTCATATCTGAATAGCATCAATTGTTTGAATGTTATCAGTAATTTATATTCTTCAAAAATTTCCTATTCATATTCTTTTTCTTTTGTAATGTCTCCGTCTAAGCCGGCAGGACGGGAGAATAAGAATCACAGCAGTCCGCCGAAGTTTATTCGATGAAGTTCCCCGACAGACTGTCCCTTTGTAGAGACATCTACAGCAAGACAAATCACCGCATCAAGTACTCAATAGAGGGCGCTCAATTATGTTGAAGTCGGTGACAAGCACAGGGGCGGCGAGTGATAGTTCTATCATACATTACACTCCTCCCCTCCATCCGCGACAAATGCAAGGTTATTAGTTCAGCTACTACAGACTATCGCAATCCCTCACCGAACGCTGTTCTGGCGTAACAACGAGTAGATCATTGGATTGGGGAACTTATATAACAGTCAATGTTCCCATCCGATGCATATTACAACCCAATACCATTTATCACTAATGAACTTTCAAAGATACCGTGAAATACGAGACGCATCCTACTTCAAAACAATTACAATATTTTCCGCATCCTAATTTTTATAAGTGAGTCTGTCCGACGGATGCCCACTCCTGACTGGGTATCTCCTCCTCTACAATTCAGGTCGACCGTCAGCTACACCGACTACCTCTGTGGTAGAGGAGGCACGCTGGCCTGCCTCGGTTAGTGCAGGCGGTGAGGCATCTGGTGGAGGGAGGCTCCGACCAGCAGTCGCTCTGCACGAGGGTTCCGGCTCACAGGAGAAAGCTATCCCCACCGACCACGGCACCTGATCAGAAGGAACATAAGGATTAGTAACGGGCATAGGAAATACGTGTTCGTTGGTAGGAAGAGGGTCGACTTGGGATAGATCATCCAAAGTGCGGAATGATACAATTTGATGAACGTGTTAACGAACCTCTCTACCTTGTACAGATTTTATAATTTACTGCTCCTTCCACCGACTGTTCAACTCCCTCCACCCAGTGGCACTTCCCAAACGTATCATTACATTTAACCCGTGCACTCTCTCCGACACAACTTCCCTGCCCTGAAGTCATGGTGGTATTTTTGACAAGACTGAGAAACACGAGACTTATGCAAGGATCGGGAAGCATGAGAGAGAGCCTTATACGCACAGGACGGGATAAAAAGAGCGCCGAGGGCGTCTTCCCAGTTGTTGTGCACGGGGTGTAACGATAGGTGAATAAGAAGTTTGATATCTTCGATGCAACAGACTGACTGCTCTTCATTTTAGTCAAAAATCATTTGAACGTCTGAACTAATAGTTCAATTTGAGCATTTTTTGGGGGGGCATACGGAGCAATTGTGATGTACTTTCCGCCATTATTACAAAGAAAATTTTGGAGATCATCAAACAAAAAGGGAGGACCGTTATCCCTGACAAGGAGTCTTGGCAAGTCATAAAATGCAAAAAATAGATCGCAAAACATTAAATACCGTTTGAAGACGTGATCGAATTCATGGGAAATATTTCCGGCCATTTTCAGTGAGCGTCACTAACCAAAATATAAGTCTGGCCATCCTTGTCTGCGAAGTCCACGTGAATTCGCTCCCACGGAATGAGCACCAGCGGCCAAGGGTTAATTGAGGCGGTTATGGGCTGCTATTGGTGAAGTTGACATGAATGACAGTTCTTAATGAGCTCCTCTAGATTTTCGTCCATTCCCGGCCACCAGACATAGCTCCGAGCTAAACCCTGGGTTTTCACAACTCCCATATGCTCCTGATGGAGTTTAGCGACGGTTGCCTGCCGCAAACATTCAGGTATTACAACTCTGAATCCCAAAATGACGCAATCTTGTTCACTGATAGTTCGCTGCTCCTTTTTTGACACTCAGTTAGGTCCAATGGACAATGTCTAGGCCAACCATTCATAACTTCATTCAAAGTCGGGTACTTCTTAGTCCATTTCTTCATTACCTTAGCAGACAATGGCAATTCTTCTATGAACCACACATTATAACCAGTTACAGACTCTGGACAATTCTTAAATGGCAATCGTGAAAGAGCGTCCGCATTTGCATGCTGTCCTGTTGCGCTATACTTTATGTCAAAGGTGTATGATGATAGAACCAAAGCCCATCTATGTACTCGAGCTGCAGCAACTTCAGGAAGCTGTTTCTGGTGTCCGAATATGGTAACCAGTGGCTTATGGTCCGTAATGGGGTGAAGTTCCTACCTAGCAGATACATTCTTAATTTCGTCACACCAAAGACAATTGCTAGTCCCTCACGTTCGATCTGCGAATACCTGTGTCCGAAGCGTAGGCAATAGGCCTTTCGCTGCCATCGGGCATGATGTTCGACAAAACACAGCCCAGTCCGTAAGCCGAGACATCCGCAGCTAAGCACACCTCCAATTTTGGGTCAACCATTTTGATAAAATGAGCATTTGCTTAACATGGTCAAAAACATTTTGGCACCCTCTGTCCCAACAAAACAAAACATTTCTCCTTAGCAATCTATGCAAAGGCTCCAAATGTGTGGACAGATTGGGCAAGAAATTAGCGTAATTCAGTGATGTTTTCAGGAGCAGGTGCCTTAATGATCGCCTCAATTTTAGTTTGCGTCATATGTACTCCATCTGCATCAATGATGAATCCCAAGTACTGTATTTTGAGCTGGGCTAAAGCATATTTCCTAAGATTCAATTTATTATTAAATTTTTCATCGGATCCAAAACTTTACGAACATTCAACGCAAGCTGCTCCTCATTTTTACCAGTTACAATAATATCATCTAATAAGCATCCACATCCATCAATGACCTTTAGAATCGTATCCATAATTTTCTGAAATATAGATGGCGCTGAGGCGACACCGTACATTAACCGATTTACCTCGTACAACCCTTTATGCGAGTTCAGTGTCAAGAGTCTTCGGAACTTGGGAGCCTTTTCTATCGGTTCATAAGCACGTGATAAATCTACCTTTGTAAAACTCTGACCCCCGGACAATCTCGAGAACAGGTCTTGTGTCGTTGGAAACGGGTAACTATCAACCCCGAGGGGTTGGTTGACCGTTGATCTATTGTCCCCACAAATCCTTATGGAAGAGTCTGTCTTTGGTATGCATACTATCGGTGTCGCCCAGTCGCTATGGTCAACCTTTGTTAAGATCCCTTGGCTCTCCATAGCCTCCAGTTGCTTGGCTACTTTATCTCGCAAAGCATAACGGACCGGTCTGGATTAGAGAAATTTTGGAGAAGCGACGCCTTTAAACTTGAAACTGGCCATGAAGCCTACAGTCTTATCAATTTTGTCACAAAAAACTTCTGGATACGAATCTATAATTGATGTTTGATCTATCCGAATTTTAAAAATATTACTCCAATCAAGTTTAATATGATTTACCCGATCATGACCAAGCAGTGACGGTCCTAACCCCTTCACAATTCGCAAAGGAAAACAGAGTATTTTGTCGTAGCATTTTACATTAACTTGAATTTGCCCCTCTACTGGCAATACCTCATTCGAATATGTTCTAAGAACCCTATCACATTTATCAGGTTGTAGTTGGGGACAAGTGATATGGAAAAGATGACAGCTTATCACTGTGAACCCTGCTCCTGTATCTACTTCCCTTGACCTACCTTTATCTTTGATAATTACATCGACTAAAATCGGTCAGACGGAGCTAGAGTTACATTCCTGAACAGTGTGTATTGAGTTATACCTGTGCTCTTTATAATCTTGATCTTTATCTCAATTTCATTCGTCGTGATACAATATTAAGTGTCATCACGTGTCATGTGTCAAGTCATGTGTCATCACGAATCATCGAGTGGAATTGAACTATGTTCATCTATTGCCAACAGAGGGCCGTTACGTAGGAGTGGTTTCTGGACTAATGATAATGTGCAATCGACGGGGTCCGACAATCGTTTCTGTCTCTGACTGCGCTTCACGAAGAATAATAAGGGTAAAGCGACTGCTACAGGTTCTCATGTCAAGAGAAACGTATCAATGCGCGACGAGATAGAAAATGAGTTTGGTATATCTTTGATATAAATAAACTCATTGGAAAAGTGTTTATGTAGTGTCGTCTAAAAAAAATTGCTATCGATAACCGTAATTGAAGATACCCTTGGTCAATTGTCAATAAGTTGAGAAATCAAATTGTAAATAGAAACTGAATGATGAGCAATCCATTTCTTTAAATTAGGTTTCGAGTAATGTCTTGACTTAGCACGCAAAGGCAGGACGACGCAATTAAACTTCGAGTGATGTCTTGACTTAGCACGCAAAGGCAGGACGACGCAATTAAACTTCGAGTAATGTCTTGACTTCGTACGCAAAGGCAGGACGACGCAATTAAACTTCGAGTAATGTCTTGACTTTGCACGCAAAGGCAGGACGACGCAATTAAACTTCGAGTAATGTTTTGACGTAATTTCGTTGAATGCAAAAGGATTACAAAATGCACAAGGAGGTGAGTAATTTAATACTGTATTTTGCAATACACTTAACACACGACCATGACCCGCATAATGGCGACATCTCTGACATGGGTGTAATATGCCTAGGAAGGATCTATACTGGGTCGCTGGTATGATTACTGTTCAGTATTAGATCTAGCACGGGTGGGAAAATATACAGATGGAGTAAGGCATCTGCTAGCTCAGATATGATTATAACTTGTAATGAATATGATAATTAAGAAACAATCCGATGGTAATATGATAATTAAGAAACAATCCGATGGTAAAATTTAATGATGAGCCTGTAGGGATAATGATTCAATACATAAAATTAAACCTCAACAGTATTAATTTTACTCGAACTCTATAATTGTTTCACTGCTAATCCGATTAAAGTAATTTATAGGTGCACCTGTTATTGCCCTGCTTCTGCTCGGCGGAAGGTGGTCGGGGGAGTGCAGTCGCGAGATGATGTAATTGCGTAGTTGTGTAATTGCTTGAGTGTGTAATTGAGTGAGTGAGTAACTCTGTGAGTGTATAATTGTGGAACTTTGTAATTGTGTGAGTTTGTAGTTGCGTGAGTGCATAATTTTGTAACTGGAATCGCGTGAGCGTGTACATGAGTGAGTGCGCGACTAATTCATATTGCTCCTATGTGAGTCACTCACAGACATCAATAGAAGATGTATTTATTTAGATTCGCAATTAGCCATACAAGCTCAAAGAAACTCAGTCAGGACACTGGATTTTAAGTTTATCAAACCTAATTTAAACCTTATGCAAACCCTCACCGTGCTTAGGTTTCCTCTATCTATGTATCAAAATCCTGGCTGGAATGGAAAAACAGTAAATGTGGCTATAAAATTGTTTCCAGGAAATCCGTCAATCCAGTCATGCAAAGTAAGTACTGTAGAATTGTAATGCCAAGGTTAAATTTATCTGTGTACCACAATCGGAAAGATGTGGCAAACAGAAAAAACTTTTCCGACGGCGAGGAAAAAAGTTAGCAATTGTGTCCCGCTCGGCTTAGTTCAGTGCTAATGGTTGCTGCGTTATCGGGTGTGCTGAGGTTATCTGTGTAAACGACAGCTTTGGTGTTCCTCTTGGGGCCATTATCGGCCCAGAGACGGAGAGGGGGGAGAGAATAGCCGGTGGAGGTAGCAAACATTAGGAGCAGATGTGGAGGAGGACGAAGATTTTATTTAATTTTAGGGAGGAGGCAAGTGACCGAGGGAGACGGAATTGTTCGTCGTAACTTATATATTGTTATCGAAATTAGAGCAAGTATCTGTTGTTACTTTCAACGACCTTTTAAATAACCCTCCTCAAGAGATAATCAAAGTTTTCATTCGTTGATTAATCCCGTTCTGTGAACATTATTTTGGATGAACATAACATGGTATCATACATAGTTGTGATACAGACTAACATTTTCATCTATGGTCAGTTCAAATTTTTACACGAAATGAGCCTTAAAGGGGCACTGCAGTTTGAAACTTTCACCACTGCGTTTTGCTAGGTTAGTGTTAAAGTTGAACTATGTTATTACTTTTTCTGAGAGCGCTCTGTACAAGAAAATGATTGAAAAATATTCAAAAACATAATTTTCTTGACCCGTATGTCCCGTGTCAGACCAAGAAGAATGTAATCAATTTGCCACGCTGCCGTGTTTAAGGTCACCAGCTGAATTTGACCGCTGATCCAAGTAGTTTAACGATCACGTGAATGAACAAAACTTGTATATTGTAGTTTAACTATAGTAGTTTAACAATTACATAGCAACATTCACCTGTTTCTATGGGAGAAAACACCAGCTCGGAGAGTTTACGCTGAGTAGTAGTTGTATTAGAACGTGTCACACATGCAGAATGACAAATGTTTTTTTTCTTCAAAATGCTAGTCATTTGCGTTCATTTCTTCATATGAGTATCATAAATACGCTCCAGAAAATATGTTACAATTTTTTGACGCTTCAAATTACTGCCATGTTATTAAATATAGTCTATTCTACCGACAAAAATTGTATAAATTGTAAACTGAATTATGATTGCTCGCAACGCAGTGCACTTTTACTGACAGTAAAATGGTTTCAAATAGAGGAAAGAAAGGAGAATTTGTATATCGGTCTACCTCCATCCAAATGCGCTGAAGAAGTTAGCCTGACATATTTTCTGGTTCACATACACCTGTGATATTGAATGTTTAGCCTCATGTCTGGCATTGACCATTACAACGAGATGCACATCATTTCTTTACAACAAGTATAAACAATTCCTAGCGCACAG
This sequence comes from Gammarus roeselii, assembly GCA_016164225.1. Taxonomy (NCBI): domain Eukaryota; kingdom Metazoa; phylum Arthropoda; class Malacostraca; order Amphipoda; family Gammaridae; genus Gammarus; species Gammarus roeselii. The sequence continues at coordinate 9,158 of SDVV010021892.1, forward strand.
GTTTTCACTCATGTATACCATCCCCACAGGTTCTTATCTTCCTCACAGCTGCAAGGAGATAATGCTTTCTTTTCCGGTTTGCTAGTGAAATAAGTTTTTCTCTCTCGTTCTTTTACCCACCAAGCCATGTTTACTCCATTGCCTCTACTAGCCTAAGCCAGCTCACTGGCCCTCCTCTCCAGTCGACTCTCCGGCGCGCGTTGCGCTCTTTGCCGACACTCCAGGGAAATTCCTTCTTGTATCGGAAGCTTCGTCAAAAAAAAAACTGACGGGTTATTCTCTCCAAGCAACCTGCAACGGAGTAGAAGAGTTTACTTGTATTAGGGGATGATGACCGACGGCTAAACAGCAGCCTGCTCTTCTGTGTGGCGCAGACATGCAAACAATTGTGACGCTTCAAGGGCTTGTGCGCTGTGAAATTTGTACACAGAAATGTTTTGAACAACACACCCGTACCTGGCGGGTCGATCAAATAATTGAACACTAGTTCACACGTTAAGTCTTATTGTGGAAGCAAAGGTCATAGGCAGGTAGTGCGTGTAAGATACGCGATATTCAATGAGAATATTTCACTATTTCCGAAATGACTAATTTTGGACATTCCGGATGATTTAGGAGTCCTTTACAGTTAAGTTGATACGAGGGCAACGCAACCACTTGCTACGCCAGATACGATGCTTCATATCCATCCCGTTCCTCAATCATGTCGGGATTAACATAGACAAAATCGAAGTGGAAATAAACCGCCCGGAGTGAAACCGGACGAACAAAATGGCCTCGAAACATCTAAGGTCCATCTGTGCTGCATGTATTATAACAACATATTACATATGAAAGCACGTCAAATCAATCCATTTTTCCCATTGAAAACTTTCATAGTACAAATTATTATTGTTTTATTAGCAAATAAGTAATTAGCTGTGCGTAGTTTATCACATTTGGTTGCACGAAAAAATTGCGGATTCCGGCAGCATTTTTTTATGATGCATACTTAAATTATTATGGGTAAGATCGACATTTTCTATAATTTTAGTTTCTAAGAAGAGGTTCTTGCTTCACGTTCTTAACGAGACAACCATAGGCTGAATGTTCTTAAAGACCCGGTTACTTATATTATCTGCATTCTTCTCGCTTTCATTACAATGCTACCTTAAATTATTTACCTGGTCCTCACATTTTCCGTTCAACCATACCCATGTCGAACTCAAAGTTTCACTTCACTTCCAGTAACTATTATTTTTATCATTCGTATCGATCAACCTCACCACGTCAGAACCTTTGTATCTACTATACTATCCAGATATTTCAGAACTGGTTTTCTTCACCCATGCAACTAACTCCTGACACGCTTTTGAAACATGTGATAATTTATACATTCGACCTTACAGACCCAGCCGCTCTCACTCCGCAAGTCTCTACTCCTGAACAACATCCCTCAAAAAAACTCGCTCCGCATCATAACCAACTTTACTCCACCGCTTTACGTCTCCGTCCGATACCGCCAGCGAGCCCAAGTGCCTTAAATACTTTAATTTCCTTATTTTAGAACCTACCATTTCTGATGCCAGCCTAAATAACATCTCCTCTGAGTCTGCCTACAGTGCTGTATCATGGGCCAACAGCAACCGAATCTACCGCCAACATCAAACTAGGCCAAATTCCCTCGTGTTCCCTCCATCATCAATACATTCATATACACATTGAAAAACGAAGGGGTTTCAACACAACCGTGCCCTAGTCACATTTCCACTGAAAAGGCTTCCCTCATCTCTCTCCCACGCCAACACGTTCTGCCACCCTCATTGTGTAGGAACTTGAACCACTCTAGAAGAACGGCAAATTTTGTACAAACAACTGAACTTCATATCGCACCGTTGCCGACACTCTCTTAGGACTTCTCCAGAAATGCCCAGTACACATCGTCTCCGGCATAAAAAAAAATCCTAGCACAACACCAATTTAATCATATCACAAAACCAATAAATATTTTTGCCCGGAACAAGATTCCTGGAATGTAATACGGTCTTTTTGTCAAGCAACATTAATATTGATGGGTGAAATGGTGAAGAGCATTCATGATTGCATCATAGTTTTTCACGATGGATGTAAACATAACTCATCCGTTACTTTCCTTTCTCATCTTCTCGTTCGTTTTTTTCCGGTTGGCCCCTTCAAAGTTCCTTGTTTTCCAAGAGGAGGCGGAAAACAGGCTCTCACTTGACACCATTAAGCTCACAAAACAGCATTAGCCGAGGCCAAGGAACGCTTTGTCTATATCATGTGTCACAGCCAGGAGAGCGAGTGAACAGAACGCACGCTGGGTGGTCGTGGAGAATGCGCTTCCTCTCTTTTGTCAAATAAAATCGCGAAAGTATAAACAGGGAAAATAATCTACATGATGATAAACATGGAAACACGAATATTTTAAACTGAAAATAGACGTATGCAGGGGCTAATATTGTCTACTTAAATCTCTGTGGCAAAGTCGCCGCGATTGTGAACAGATTTATATGTCAGAAAGGGTTATTTCTCGTCTCGAAAAATTGCGCAACTTGCCTACAATTACAAGTTTTAAGGAAAATCGTATTCACGCTACGTTAATATCGATTTAAGATAGGGAAATAGGTTTTTTCGTTCATGGGCCAGGGATATTTTTGTACCTTATTAATGGTCCGTGAATGAATGTTGAAAAAACAACGGGACAAGAAAACAGCTATGGTCAGGTAAAACTCAGTTATATGCCTACTTAATTGAGAGGTGAATGTGAATCGTCATTCAAAGTTAAGTCGTGTGATGGAGTATAGAGGAGCTGTGTTTATGGTGATAATTTAGTTTATAACAACATTGAACACGAACTGACACACCACATAAAAGTGACTAGGCCTCATCGAACTGCATTTGAATTTTTGTGGACTTGATTCATTCGCAAACTATTGAGACACAACTTCTCCAACGCCTACCGAACAAGATGAATCAATCAGTATTTTCTTTCTCATAACTCGATACGCCTGTGATTTGCTTCTGTATCCAGTTGAAAGCTTAGTACGCAATACTAAAAAAAAATACTGATAAATGAAAAAATATTTTCATCCGTGACAACCATGGACGAGGAGAAGGCATAACAGTCTTGTAGGTTGTGTCAAACAATGGTAATTTTATTCGGTGCACAATTTTAAACCGAAACTGAGCACCGGGAAACTCAGAACTAAGTTGCTAATTTCGTAAGGCACCCACGTCCTTAAAAACGTTTCAAGAATTAACAATATATCCACTACTATAGCAGCACTTCATCATTTGATTATTATATACGTTGTAACACTCACAATTTTTTTTGTACCAATCATGGTAGTTCTCATCACAGGAAGAAAAACAGAACACAGATTGTTTGATTCATTGCTAAAAATTGTCCCTCTAAAAATTCGGGCGATGTTACCATACGAACAAAACCACCGTAGGATATTCCACATAACATGGCCTCATTGCTTACTATTGATAGCGGAACAGATTGCAACAAAACCGAAATTCCTTACTTACATGTGTTGAAAACTGTAGCAATATTGCGCTATAGTTCGTTCCTGGTTATATTCACCATCCCCTCCACACTGCATACGATTACACTCATCATGGTGTCCCTACTAATGACGCAGGACACTAATGACATGTCCGTATCGGCAACTGCTGTCTACACAAACTTTGTTCGGAGCTCATCTAATCGATCAGTAACAAGATTAACAAGGATTACGTCATAAGCTGGAATCATCGCGCGGGATCTGTTTACGATTCCTGCTTCTCGTTAGGCAAGCACGAGGAGGAATGACATCGAACATGAACGCAAGGACCTGGAATAACTCTGAATGCAATTCATTTCTTCATTCCTCAATGTTCTTA
>SDVV010021893.1:0-13045 GCA_016164225.1 Gammarus roeselii
TCAATAACTGCATACCGTGCATAAGTTAGGTAAGGTACCCTACATAAGGTCAGGTTAGGTTAGGTTGGGTTTTTGATAGGTGTGAATATCTTGTATAAATGATTTAAAATTGTATCAAATCAACATCAAACAAAAGTAGATATTTGTTATGCATTGTATATATCAATGACTGAATTCCGTACATAAAATAGGTTAGGTTTGGTTAGGATGATTCGTTTTTTCAACCTTACATACCGTGAAGCTGATCCACTTTAAATATCTTGAAACAAAGACATGGTATGTTGTTTTATGAAAAAAAATGTTACAAATGTAAACCGATCCTGTATCTGCATACAAAAGTGTGTTTGTGCGTGTGCGTGTGTGTGTACATGTTTACATTATGCCGACATCATCCGTGAATACGCCTACATTAAACCAACATGTGCCGACATCAACCGTGAATACGCCTACATTGTTAAATCATTATCGGCATATGACGCCATATGTCGGTATCAACCGTGTATACCCTATACATTATATCGGCATATACCGGCATATGTCGCCATATGCCGGAATCAACCGTGTATGTTCATGTTAAAGTAGATATATAAATTGAAATCAGATTTATTCTCAATTGGTTAACGGTCTGCTTTTGTTGCTGAAGGATGTCACCAAGTTTGCAATGAAAATATTTTACCAGAAAGGATAATGAGGGGATATGTGTTATTTGCAGTGCGGAGGTAAAATTAGGCAAATCAAGAACTACGTTCGGGTTTTGGCAACATTTCAAAGAACAGCATTATCTTGAATATGATACTCCTAAAAATGGACGAGAAAATACGAGCTCTAAGGATGCTACGGGTGTATTGATAGAACATAATAATCCAAACAGGGTGCAAGCAGCAAAGAAAGGGCGATGCCAGTAACAACCAAACGTGGAACGTATACAGATCTGGTGAAATAGAGACAGGACGCCCAAACCTCAGACGAAATAGAATAAAATGAAAATATGAGAAGAACGTGGGATGCTTCAAGTGGAAGGGAATCTAGTGACAGTGATAGTGATACCGAGGAGATGCCATGTGAAGAAAAGCCTGCTAAAGTTGAAAGAAACCGAAATATCAAATGGGGTAATAAAAGTGTATCAAGTATAAGAAGTGTAAAATTATACAATAAAATCAAATGTATACCTGACTTTCTTTCAAATTGTTGGTAATGAAACATGAGGAGAGAGAATCATGTCTCAAATGCTTGAGTGCTAAGAGAATTTTATATATTTCGAAAATCTGCGGGAATACAAGGGATGGTATTGTTGGCAACAGTAAGAAAACCCCTGAAACGATTCGATGTCATAAACATGCTTGTAGCGCGTCGAGAAAAAAATCGCTGTTTACAAGGATAGGATTGCAAGTGTTGCATACACTTCTCCCAAGGTATCCGTTTATCTAAAATGTGTACTAAGGGTATGAGTCTAGAACCCAATAGATCAGAGAACAAACACACCCAGATGATAAATTCTACACCAATATGACGATTCGACAGCTTCAGGTGATAAATAATGCTTATCATAGTTAAAGAATCTTTCGAGTGGGTCTGATATCGCCGGTCAATATAGCACAGGAGCGTGAGGTTGAAAATCATTACTTATGTTTCTTCAAGTTGATCACGTCGATTTTAGGAGTGAATATTTATGTTTTCGTATAAAATGATAAGCCCGTGTCATTTTCTAATTTATATGTATTAAACAATTTATTAAATAAAATTTAGCTCATAAACGATTGTTTAGTTAACTCGAATGCATGTCAATGAAATTTGCAGGTATGCAACATGACTTGCATCGAAATGCGATACAACGCCTCCTGTATTGCATTGAAAATGTGAAAGGAATTCTCGGCAATTGAAAATGCACTCTGTTACCTAAGCTAACGTAGATATATATCTCTTCAGCTCCAAACAGAAGCTAATGCAAAATTCTAGAGCTTCTTATATGACACACACACTGAAACCACGCTACGGTAACAACGTTTTTCGCGCATCTATTCGGACACTGACTCGTTGCTGATCTTGTTCAAAGGTGTGGCCGATATTGAGGCGGAAATGCGGCAATTTCCGCTGGCTGAATACATGGACTTCTCCAGCTACTCCAAAAATCATCCCGTGTACGATGAAACCAAGAAAATGACAGCTGGGACTACTGAAAGCGCAACGTTTCGCTCATCTACTTGGACACAGACTCGTTGGTGATCTTGTTCAAATGCATGACCTACATTGAGGCGGAATACATGGACTTCTCCAACTACCCGAAAAATCATCCCTTGAACGATGATTTCAAGAGAATGCCAGCTGGGACTACTGAAAAGTGAAACACCTGACGATTACCTGAGTGAGATCATCTGCTTGCAACCAAAGTGTAACAGCATGTTGCTTGAGTCTGACGCAATGAAATAAGCTGCTAAAGGTGTCGATTACCAAACACAAGACAAAATCGAACATGAACAATACAGAGATATCCATAACCAGAAAACCTACACATACTTAGAGACCATACACAACATTCTCGCGCAAGCATGCCAGCTTCAAACTGCATGCACTATTAAAAATTACCTCAGTAAATTTGAAAACAAATGCTACTATCTTGACTCCTGCACCACTCCCTCATATGACCATCAAGACATTCCCAAAAAATCCGTTGAAATTAAACCTACCGTCACTAAAAAGAGAAAGCGATGTATCTTGGCTGATAAAACTAATGTAAACATGGATTTAACATGTAAGAGGTGTAAACAGGGTGAGACCGTCTTTAGCGTATGTACCCGAGTGAATGATGAGAGTACGTCAACTTGAACATGTTATAACATGTAAATGTTCATAGTATGTAAATATTCCGATGGAACCATGTAAATGCTCCTATGTATGAAATAAATTATAAGCCCATAATTTTTTTGATTGTCCACAGAAATGTTTATTGAAATGTGTGAATGTTATGATCAGCCTCCGCTAGCACATATATTTGGAAACATTGCTAACCGAACATTACCACCAAGAGCTGCGTAGTGTGTGCCCTAGAAACAGTGTAGGCCTTAGGCCTGTTTCCCCTAGTTTAAGTTACACGAAGAAATCCCTTGCCTTGCATATTTTTCGGTTCCCCTCCAAAAGCAGGTGCTCCCACCATATGGATTAGAGGACGTAGGAGACGTTGACGAGTTAAAGAAATTTGCCCATCCTGATAAACTTGACAATTCAGCATTGTGTAGCCGGTATCCCATAACGTAGAAGGGTAGTGTTAGCTCAGGAGAATCGTATATAAAAATATGGGAGGAGCCTGTAAATTTAGTTAACGGCCAAAGTTTATAAGAGGCCAATAAGGTCAAGGTTTTAAGACACCACGCTTCTTTGGGGAGGGTTCAAAAGTTGAGCGTTTCCCTTATTGGAGGGTCACTTCATACACATAAACAAGGCCCTCCCATAGTATTTTAAGGTGTAGGTCTGAAATATAGATCTCATATCATTTCAGTTGCGGATCCATCGGGCGGAGGTAAGACCGACTTCAGATGCGATTAGCACTCAGTATCTCATATGTATAGGCGTGTGATATTGCCCTTCAGCGTTAATATCTGTTCCTTAGGTTGTTACTTAACTGTAATTCCTCAGTATTTATATCTCTTGTTTTATATCTCCCTACAGGGTGGGTCTTCGCCTTTGCATCGCTTTTGCTTCGCTTTTCGTTTTACGCTTACGCTCTACGCTTTACACTTTCATTTATTTTTGCTGTTCATTTACACTTTTGTTTTGTTGTGTCCGTTAAATTACAATCAAGGTTCAGTGCAATAGGGCAAGTTCAACTGTTGACATTTTACTTGTTTATTCAAGATAATATTCTAAAACCACTGTTTAATCATTTGTACCTTGCACTATACCTGATTATAACAACTAAACGTAAAGTCCATAACATGAACGTATAGCACTGTAACCTCTACGCCTAATACGATGAAAATGTCCCTAACATGATGAAAATGTCCGACATGATGCAATTGTTCCTATGTAAACCCATGTATCTACATCATAATATATGTTTACAAATAAAACATTAACTTTGTTTCCTTGTTCACAGAAAAAAACGCATCTGAAAATACGTGAACGTATCTCCAACTATTTGATTCTTAACGATGAGCCCTGACGAAACCCTGTAAAAAATAAGGATACAACGGGGAAAAAGAGAAAGGATTTAATCAAATAATATGGACTTTTTTGCTATAAAATACCACGTACAAGCAATGGTCATCCCTTATAATGAGAAAAATGTCATAATCTACGTACTATAACGATCTGCAACCCTACCGTGCAAAATAATCCAATCAAAATAACCTTATACAATTATAATCGCCGTTTACAAGATCTGTCAACATATGTCTATATAAGCCTTCCGAAACCGATCCGTAAGTCAAGTGATTAAAAGTACACCCTAATGTATGTCCAGATGAAATAAATGGTATTCCTCTCGAACGCGGCAAGTGATTGAAGGTACACCATACTGCATGACCGAATGAATCAACGCTATTTTAACCGATTACGGCAAGTGATTAAAGGTATACCCCACTGCATGCCCCGAGAAGTGCAAGTTGAGATAAGATTTCTGTGCGATATTGACGGATACAGGTCTTCCCGTGCAAACTAAGTGCCACTTGCTGTTCGGTCTACCCCAATAGTAATCAATTAACTACAATAAAACTATTAACTGCACCTACAAGTACAATGTCCGAGCATACGTACTTCCACATACTCCCTAACCATTACATTGTCCCAGGGCTGTTTCGACTACCCAATCTCAGGCACCTGACTCCCCTCCCCTATCCTCCCCCTTCCCGGGCGTTCTCTCTATGCCTACAGTAATTAACAAGACCACACGAGTAACTGTCTTAACCTACAAGTTCTTAGTAGGTCAAGATCATATGAACTAAGTAAGACACATAATGTAATTAGATACTTCCAAACCATTACATTGGGCTGTTTCGACACCCCAAAAAATAAGTAAAACGGATAAAAATGTAATTAAATGAACCTAAATTACATTTTCCGAGTTATATAGGGACTAAGTCGGACACACAATGTAATTAGATATTTCCTAACTATTACATTGTTCCAGGACTGTTTTCCGTGAGCGTAGACGACTCCACGTGAAAAGGGCGTGCAAAATCCGTAGTGAGGGCTGTTTTTGACGTTATATATGCTACTCGTATGACCACAAACAAGTTTGTTGCATCAAACTCTCTCTAATGGGTATCATTGTCGTCAATGAAGCGGAAATATCGAGCATCTATTCACTATTCTATATCCATTACATATTTATCAATAATTTTTTTCGAATAGCAAATTCAATATCAATCACGTCAGTTGACAATTCTCTACGAGAATGTTTTTCGTCGTTAATAAGGCGTGAGTACTGCGCATCCGTCGTCACCGCTCACTCCGTGGATGACGCCACGGCCGGGAAGTTACGATGTTCCGTTCCAGAGCCATTTTTAGTATGGTTATCTTGCTAACTTGCTAGCTATACCAATCTTACCTGATGGCTATACATATATATTGTTGATTATACTGACGTCTGAGTATTGCAGCAATAGCTGGGAACTCTTCGAACGGAGTCTTAGAAGGAAAAAAATCGTTGGCTACTCCCTATGCTCCTTTTTTTGTTTATCCTAGATCCTAACCATTTTCTTGCTCTGGTTTGGGGATTCAAACGGTACGTTGCAAAGCGATACTCCCACTTCGTCAGAATACTATATTCTGTAACACGCAGCCCTGTGAGTCAAAGTTCGACAAATAGCGGGGACCAGTGACCCTGTACTCGTTTGGTGCTGTTGTCATAAACGAAACATTGTTCGAGTTACTGAGAAGAAGCCTGGTAGAGGAAATAATGCTACCAGGTTTCATAATGTTCAGCGTAAACCAACCCAACCACAAAGTCTGGGCTGTACGTAGCGTAGTTGCAAACATTTTTTAGAACAATACACGCCAGTTTCTTACGAGATTCATAACGCAGAAATTGTAGGGGCTAGCATTTGAGTACCTGACAGAGCCATTCGCTTGTTAAACACGAGGCCCGGCTCTACGAAAAGCTGGATGAAATAATCTCGAACAGTCCTAAGACTATCATCTTTGGGAACTTTTATCTACCGTACATCGATTAGATGAGCCTAATTTGATAAACGCCTGGTAATAAATTACCGAAGTTTATCGTCGAGAATGACATGGTCCAGTAAGTTCGTGAACTGACCCAGAGGAACAACACACTGGGCTAAGTCTTGTCAACTGAGAAGCGCTGGGCCACTAGAATGCACTTCCATGCTTCATATATATTTGATTGGATGAAGTATAATTCAACAGCAGAAAAAAAGTTAATGCTTTAAGCAGAAAACTCCATTCCACAACAAACAGAAGATCTTGCCAAGGGTAGAGGTCTTGAATGTGCCCCTTGAAGACTTGGTGCACCATTTTTATGTTCGACTATTAAATTTCTAGCTTGCATCAGTTTTGTTGGCAGATTTCGAATATAATGCTATACGAACTGTGTAGCGCTTGTTGTTGGGTGTTCTGTTAGTCATTAATTTACATATATAATTTACAAACAATACACCTGACTGAACATTCGGAACGTGGCAAAATCTTTGGTCATACCTTGAATTATATTCCACGGATTTACAAAATCGATACTTCGTATAACCTTCATCTTCGATATCTTCGTGATGTGACTTATAAGAATCACAGATACCACTGTATCGAGTTCAGTTGAGTAAAAGGTAATCCCAATGTTTTGAAGTGAGTTATATACTAGACCTGGAGATCAAAGCTTTGCTCCCTATGCTCTTTCGGCACCGTGTCCACTGAGCCGAGTGCTCCTACCGCGTGTTATTGTTCGCACTCAGCCGGCGCGGTGTGGGGATGGAAGAAAAACAAGGGCCAGGGAGGACGAAAAAATAATTGTTGAAGGACACTGCATATCGGACGCACCCCAAAACCTGACGCAGGTGTGAAAGGAAATACAATTTTTTTGAGAAGGAAACTTCAGCAACGCATGAGCATTTTTCCTTTATCTAATTCTCTGCTATAACATTGAAAATAAAGTTAAAGTCGAATTGCAGTGACTGTTAATAACGCGCTGTATTTCAATTTGTTAACAGGAGCTCAGGGCTTCTGTATCCACCAACTCGACATTCTTTATATGGAAACCTGTTTTATTTTTAGTTCCATTTCAATAACAAACAAGTGTAATAAAGTCCTGTTCTAAGTAAAACTACTTGTCATTATTGCATTTCAAAGTTATTCAAAGAACAGCATTGCATATAAGAGAATTTGGGAGAAATGAATACCCTGAGCATAGTTTAGTCGCTTATACACCAAAGCATCTATACACGCGTGACAGTTTTCGTGCAACATAAAATACTTTCTTCAGCGGTATATCGTGCACATATCGGGCTTGACAGAGAATAATGCGATCAGACATTAATTGGAGAGTTGTGGGCGTCTTCCATGCTAGTCCTGTAGGCTGCTGGCCTCAGGCGTCGCACTGAGCAGGATGTGTCTTGCTCAAAAAGGGCCTCCAGTACTTTAGAGCTTGTCAACAAATACAAATCCAAACACACTGAAATAAAGACTGTCGGGGAGTTCAGGTATACCCATGGATAGAGCACAAAAATAAAAAGGACAAGGCTCCTGAGAAATATGTTTCCCCAAAGAACAAATATAAATAATCAGTTTGTTGCAGATGTGAATCTTGAATCATCTTATATCAGTGAACTTATATCAGTCATAAGTAAATAGTGAACTGAAACCGACTTGAAGCAAAAATTTCACAAATACACTACAGCAAGAGAGATGAATTCATTATGAATTGATAAACGGAAATATCATCATGAGAGATTAATTAATGATCTAGAGCTCAATACGTCATCTAGAAAGACATGAATACACAATCTAGAGAGAGTTGAATAAATCATCTAAAGCTGAATACATCACCCACAGAGAGATAAATAAATCCTCTAGAGAAAGATGGATACATATCTTTCGAGAAATGAAAAGATCATCAAAGAGATGAATACTTGAATGCATCGTCTATAGAGAGATGAATACATCACCATTTGGGAGATGAATGCATCCTCTAGATAGCAGGAAACACCATCTAAAGAAAGACAGATGCATCATCTAATTGAGATGAATACATCATCTAAATCAAAAAGAATACATCATCTAGAGAGGGATGGACCCATCGTCTAGATTCGAGAGAGCTGAATACTTTACAAGAAGAGAGAGAGATGAGAGTAGTGTATATGTGTCTGAAAAGGGCAATCTAGAGTCAGCGGCGGACCGCGGGCGGCGCGGAGGGAACGGAGGTGAATGACTCATTCAGACGGACGGACAGCTTTCGGATTATTCGTTTGTCATTAGGTAATATACGTTAATAGGTTGGTAATGTTAATAGGTTATATAAATAGAACGTTTACTTATAGGCTTTTGCATTTCAATGTTGGGCATACAGTATTGTAATTCCATTGCATGCCATGTTGCATAAATGCAGTTTCAATGCTAGTCCTCTGAATGTTTAGGGGTATTGATAACATACATTTATAAGATATGTTTTCTTATTGATAATAAATCTAAAAGTTACATCATTATTTACATGCAGTATTATCGATTAAAAACCCACACTTTCCGGACACGTTCATGATAATTTTTTTTACTTTGATATCATTTCTACGTCGTTCGCTATTGATCAATTTACACATGGCATAAATTCAATTATTTGTTATTTTCTGCGATTGTTTTATCTCGACCGTTGCGCTCAGTTTTAGCTACTCCTGCAGTCTCTCGTTCATTCGTTTTCTATGTTGTTGGCTATCCGATGAAGAAAAATAGATCTGAAATTAACAAGTGACTGAAACATTCCTTCAAAAGGAGGAAGCACCCGAGAGTTTTAGTATGTATCTTTCAGTTTTGTATGTTCTTTTTGCAGTTTTCATTTTCAATGCAAGCTGTTTGTTATTTTATACAATATCGGAATATTAGGATATATAACGTTTGTATCTGCAATGTAGAACCTCATTTCGGGGATAAATTAGTTACACAATGTATATTTTTAGTGTTTTATATATCTTCTTACATCCTGGTTCAATGTCTGACGTGGATATTTTAATAATAGAAGATGCCATTTGTTACAAGTTTGGTCTTGTTGTTACTTTATTGTATATTTAGTGTAGGAACATACTTGAATGTTTTGGAGGAGTTAGAGTGTCCCCTAGGCAAAAGCTCATTACGTTTATTGTTATTTGTATAAGTAGACCGATTTACAAGGATGGATACCCCAGTTTATTACAATTTTTAATATCGGTTAGAGCAGAGTAGAGAATCTTATTTGGCTATTTTGTAGTTATTGTTGTGTGATTTTTTTCCACGATAATCATAGGAATTTATTTTTAACAGGTGTAAATCCGCACAACATTTTTGTGGAATTTCGTCATTAATCCCTAGCAAGCGTGTAGTTTAAAGTTTTAGAAACGATTTACTGGATGGATGGGTCTTGGTGTAGAGGCGGCTCACACTCTTTGGTGGTCATTTGGAGTTCGTCCAAATTCAACGTGATTTTGTAAGTTCATGTGGATGTCGGTCTTAACTTCCGTGTGTTTGTTAGAGAGGTTATCCGACAAGCTGCTGATCGTTGTAATGATTTACTTAGGTCTTCAGTAAACAGAAGCCCAGCTTTTTATGGCCACACACTCTTTAAGACTCATGTCAGGCCCATTCTTGACCACTGTACCTGTGTATAGATTCTTGGTTATGTCCAATGTGACTTTGCTCGACGTTGTTCAGATGTGATGGACTAAACAGATGTATGGTATGTCTGAGGTATTGTACCGTGACTGGGTGTTACCTCTAAATTTGTTATGTATCAGCGGTAGATGGCTGAAAAGTGACCTAGTAAAGCATTGTAGACTTCGTTGTTATGACACACGGGGGTTCAATTTTGTCCTATTATGAATATAATATCAGAGTAAGGCTTAGGAATTCTTTCTGATTGAGCGGACACCGTAATATTATTATTTGTTATGCATTAACTCAGTGTTAAATGTCAGATATTTTTGGTATGACTGTTATGCTGTTACGCTATTCGGAGACGATCTTAGTCATGAACCAGATCACGTTGGATACTACAATAGGATTAATCATCTGGGTGTGGTAGGGTTCACCGTATATAATAGTTAATCATTGTTGGTTAGGTAGAGTACGGAATATTGTTTAGCTTTTTTTTTAGTTGTTGTTGCATTTCTTGATTGGTTATCATAGCAATATATCTGTATTTGATCTAAATCCACCTGATTTCATAAAATGTTGGGTGTAAAATGCGCCTAATTGGATGTAATGATCCAAAATATTGATATGTTTTATCTCTCGACACTGGATTTGGGTCCGGTTCCATGTCGTCTTGGAGAGCCAATCTACCGGATTTATGTAGAGGGTTAGTGGTTAAATTCTTCAATAATTTAATGTACATCTCAATTATGTTATCCGTTCGCATGTCTTTACTGGATGCTTATTCCCGCATATCTTACTTTTACAAATGGTTGTGATCCGTTTGCAGTTTATACACTTAGAGGTTATTCATTATTTCAGGCTTTGTTATGATATTGCGTTCCAATTCAGAATATCTGACTTATTCAAGCATTCACCAGATCCTCTGAGCCATTTTTCACTATAGGTTTGTAATGTAGAGGGGCCGTAAACCTAACCTATCCTAATCTATCTTCACCTATTTTTCCCCCGTTCTCATACTAATGTTAGGAATTTATTCATTGATATAAGCTTTATTCATATAAAATTTATCCACTTGACTCTGTAGTTAGTCCAGGAATATCGATTAATTTCAAGTAATGTTAAGTGATCGCTTGTTAGTAGACTGTAGAGTTCAAAACGTTTATGTAAGCTTACCACATATGTCAGGGAGTCCTACGAGTGTTGAAGCGGTAGCAAGTTTCATGTATGGTTTTACTGTTAGAGTAAGATTTTTTTTGTTGTAATGTTGGATGTGTTGCTCATACTATTTTCGTCTATTATAACGAATATTGAATAAATCCACTCTAACACTTTTACTACAGATCTGTGATGTAAGGTCCGCAGTCAACAAGATCTTGGATATAAAGCATGTCTAAGGTGCTTAATTAGCGAAATACATATCAATGTACGACAACATATATCACATATAATTTAATGCAAAGAGGGTTACCATACACTGCCAGATGCAATAATATATGCCCAAACCTATTCTAAACAGTAGTTATGTAGTTTCATTCAAGATTGATGTTTATATATGGTATTGATTTGTATGAATATCTCTACTAGGGCTGTATACATAACAGATTATTAGCAGTTTGGATACATTTTTTAATTTAGATGCAGCAAATATCATTTTGCAGATGTATAGATTCCACAATTTATCGACATCTCCAATACATGTTTGGATGAGACTTAGCATGTTGGTTCCAAAAGAACAATATCATTCCATTTGATGCAAGTTTTTTTTATGGTGGATCAGTTTCACGCGACGTTAGGTTCATAAATCTAGTCATCCAACCAACTCAACCAACAATTATATATTTTCATTCAAGTTTGATAGTTATGTATTATATTTACTCATCATTTCTATGCGATATACACATCAAATCCCTCCACATGGCTCTATTTTACGTATTTTTTTCAAATATCACACACAATGTAGACACATACACACATTTGTATGCATATACAGTCACGGTTAACATCTGTAGCATTACCTCTGATCTGCGATTTTTCACATTATAACAACATCCCTACTTGTGTTGCAAGATAATTAATATGGATCAGCTTCACGGCATGTTAAGTTGAAAGAACTGAACATCCTAACCTAACCTAACCTATTATATCCAAGAATTATCTAAGATCGATCGACTTATCATGTTTACATGTGATTTTCAGTGTTTTAGTTTAATGCATAACAAATAACTCCACTTGATTGTACATTTTGATCTATCCTTTGCAGTTTTGATTCACACTTCCAATTTTTGATCTAGTGAATTTCATCGGCTTACATAGGTAAATTACATCGTTGTTTGATTGTTATAGCTATTTTTTTCATATGATTTTTGATTTTTGATTTGACACAATTCTACATCACTTTAGGATGCATATACAGGATGTCTCGGCACATTGCATATATACAGGGTCGTTAACGTCACTGTGTCGGCACCTGTGTCGGTACAGAGCATATATAAGGGGTCGTTAGCGTCACTGTGTCGTCACATGTGTCGGCACCATGTATTCATTTACACACATTTGTGCAAAATAGGTTACCATACACTGCCAGATACATTAATACCTAGGCAGCCTAACCTAACCATCCTAACCAATAATTTTGTATTTTCCTTCAAGTTTGATGGTTATGTATTATGTTCAGTCATCATTTTTATGCGCTATACGTAACAAGTCCCTCCACATAGCTATATTTTACGTAGCTTTTTTCTAATATCACACACAAAGAAGACACAGACACAAATTTGTATGCATATTTACAGCGTTTAACATCTGTATCATTTTAACCTCCGATCTCTGATTTTTTTCATCAGAATAATAACCCTACCTGTGTCACAAAATATTAAATGTGGATCTGCTTCACGGCATGTTAGATTAAAAGAACTAATCATCCAAACCTATCCTAACGTATTGTATCCAAGAATTATGTATTATTGGTCGACTTTTCATGCTTGCATAAGATTTTCAGTGTTTTAGGATTAATGCAGAACAAATATCTCCACTTGACTCTACATTTTGATCTATCGTTTGCAGTTTTGATAGACACTTCCCATTTTGATCGAGCAAATTTCATCCGTTTTCATAGGTTATTACATCTTTGTTTTATTATTATAGATATTTTTCATATGATTCCTGATTTTTTGATTTTACACAATTCTAAATCACTTCTAATGTTATTCACACCCATCCAAAACCTAACCTAACCTAACCTAACCTTATTTATGGTTTTCAT
>SDVV010021894.1:0-13045 GCA_016164225.1 Gammarus roeselii
CGTTAACCCCAGTCACGCTGTCGTTAACCCCAGTCACGCTGTCGTTAACCCCAGTCACGCTGTCGTTAACCCCAGTCACGCTGTCCTTAACCCCAGTCACGCTGTCCTTAACCCCCAGTCACGCTGTCCTTACCCCCAGTCACGCTGTCCTTAACCCCAGTCACGCTGTCCTTAACCCCAGTCACGCTGTCCTTAACCCCAGTCACGCTGTCCTTAACCCCAGTCACGCTGTCTTTAGCCCCAGTCCTTAACCCCAGTCGTGGTGTCCTTAACCCCAGTCGCGGTGTCCTTAACCCCAGTCGCGGTGTCCTTAACCCCAGTCGCGGTGTCCTTAACCCCAGTCGCGGTGTCCTTAACCCCAGTCGCGGTGTCCTTGACGTTTGTATACGCCTTGTGCTGAGCAGCAACTGAAATTCGCGTTTGGTCACATACTGATTATTAACCGTACAGGCTGGTCCTAAGTTTGTGCTGGGACCATAAACCGCGCGTTTGTTCTACTTTTATATTGGTGGTCGTGTAACGTTAACAGTCGTCACTATAGCCAGCTAATAGGCCAGCAAGAGTGAGCCCTTTGGCCCCTGGCGCGAACCAGGGGGCCGATGATGAGGAGAAAAAAACTCCATTTAGGAGGGACCAGCATCTCCTCCAGAGCACCTAAGACCAAGATTCCAACGGTCAAGAACATTAGCCTAACCAAGATGACCAGCACTACCTCTGCGGAAGACGACCGGAGGGACGACCGCATCGACGAGTTGACCAAGAACGTCCAGGATATATTGAATCTGCTAAGCCAAGCGACCGGCCTCTCTGAACAGGAAGCAGAAGTTTTTGCCGCGGAACCTGGCACAATAGACGACCATCTATCGAGACTAGAGGGTCATGTCAAGACCATTTTCCTCCATATCTACGAACAAGTAAAAACGAACCAACTGAAGAACCCGCAACTTACAAAAGTACCTCCACGTCTACGTCTGACGACAACTTCGACAACTCTTCGCTCCACTAAAACTCCACCCGAGCTCCGAGGGCTGCAAGGAGGAAGCAATACACTACATTCAATGAACACAACTTGTTAAACAATAGTCCCACCTTTCCTGAACACCTGAAGATCACGTTCGACGCCAACGATAGACCGGATATTTGTCCATACACTCTGCGAAAAGAGCTAGGCTCTTACACTGGCCGCCCAGTCCTGAGCGTCACCACCAGCGGCGATGAATGCTTTGCCGTCAGAGTAGACACAAAACTTTAAAGTGACACGATTCTCTCCAAAACAGACTCTGTGGAAAGCCATGCAAAATAGTGCCACACCCGACTTTTCCAACAAGTTCAGGTTTGATCTACGTTGAAGATATCTCGAAGGAAGAAATCGAGGAGTACAACACTGGACTCGTTCAATACGAGGAATGCGTTGTCGAAGCAAAGGTCGCACCAAAGATCACACCTAGGAGAGAGACTACCACAGCCCTAATACTAAAATTCAACTATCCTACTCCACCAAAATATCTAGACATTCCCTTCTGCGCTACCAAAACCATGGTTACACCATTTGAGAGACGTCCGATGTGATGTTATAAATGCTAGAAATACGGACAGAGGAGAGGAAACTGTAATGGTAAGCATAGATGCTCATACTGCCCCCAGGACGACCACGACAAACTGGAAGATCCCCAGTCATGCCAGTCCGAAGAACAGCACTGTTTTTATTGCAAAGTAGACTGACACCTCACCGGATACAGAGACAGCCCAGAGGAGGAGAAGGAGAGAGCGATCCCCCAATACCAGATAGATCACGGGGTCGGGCGACGAGAGGCTGTAGTCTCGATGCGCTCTTCCCAAAATGACCCTCCTCCCGGGAGAGAAGATCGGCACCATTTCCCACCCACTTCCTTATAACGTTCAACAGAAGTGGTGCAAACAAAGTTGCCTTTTCAGCTAATCCATTTACACAGATGAAGTCACACCGAACAACTTGGAGGAAAACCGAAAGAAATACAACAACAGGGAAAGAAATATCTAGCCTACGTCACAGAACGGGAGCAGAGTAACTCAATACAAAAGATTACACACATGAGCAAACTCAAAGTTACAGTTGAAATAAATCTGTCCTTCAACGACACCAAACGAATTATATACACCTCCCGTTACACGCCTACAACCGACTTCGGTGCTTTCGCTGAAAGTCTAGCTGAAAACTACATAGTTACCGAAGTCCGTCAAGCAGCATGGATAAAATCACGTAACTAAGTTCTACTGCATACCAAATTCTCTTCCCGGGACACAACGACGCACCGCAATTCACAGTAATCCCGGCTGAAAAAGGAAGAACCAAAACCTACCCAGCTGCAACATGGCTCCCAATGTGCCAAAAATGCCTTGAATACTGCCACGTCATCGCATACTGCCAGCCACATACACTCCAACGTTGCAAGAAGTGCGCTGGCGATCACGCCAGGAAAGACTGCACAGTCTGCCACCCTAAATGCTACCACTGCTTGTGCTACCATGAGGCAGGCGACCGCGACTGCCCAGTACACATGGACCAAAAAAAAAATAACAACCACACGAAATGAACGCAGAGTTACACGGAAACAAGTCATCCAAATCTGGAAAGACGATAACCCAAACTGCCTCGATTATGTCAAGCATTCAAATCGAAAATCATACCAAGCTCCCCCGACGACATCCACACATCATCAGAACAACATTGTAACAAGACCCCAACACTCCTACCTGGCTGCAGTGCTTCCTCACCCAGCTCAGCAACCGGCCCCGCACCAGAGACGCACAGTTCGAGGAATGATTAATGCAGAGACCAGGAGGACGACGAGATGGATGCATCCCCCGCAGTCGACCACGCAGCAAGGCGTGCTAGTACAAAAACGAGAAGGCAAAGAGATTAAGAAACCTGATACCCAGGCGCCACTGAGCAAACAGATTAGTAAAAACTCTCAAACAAGGGCCCGCCAGGACCAAAACTCTGAACTACCTCCACCTTTCTCAAATGCGGCTCCATTCGCTGAAAACCACTGCGAGGGACACGATCCCCCGTTAACAAACCCAACTTACGAACACACCATCAACGAGAACGATCATGACCTCGCTGACAGCTCTTATCAAGCAGAGCTCACACGCGAGACCTCCGCACACCCAGTCACATTACTTCGCCCAAATACCTCTCACTCTACAAAACCACCCACACAGATAAAGACTACCACACAAGAAGAGCGCAATCTCTCACAAAGCAAACGCAGAGAGCACACACCCTCGTCTTCCCACAAGAGCACTCGCAGCCGCGACCGCAGCAACCACAGCATACCACTTTCCACCGAAGGCAGACACTCCCGTGAACACTCCCGACCTGGAACCCCTGGGCAAACTCAGAAGCGCGAGCACCACAAATGCTCCAGCAAATCACGCGACCACTCCAGATCATCAAGGTCAGAGTGCGAACAGACTTCATAATGAACACAAATACTCCAGTGGAACTGCCTGGGACTCGGGAACAAAAAAGGCGAATTACTTTCCTTAATCGCCTCCCATAGGCCTTTGGTGATGGTCCTCCAAGAGATCAAATTCCGAGAGACCGCCACCTTGAGAATCCCCCAATATATCATACACCGCCGCGAAAGCCACACCAACGTGACTGCTCACTGCGGAATGGCCCTTATGATCCACCAAAGTGTACCTCACCTACCCTTCCCCTGAGGACAGAACTCCAAGCTATCGCCATAAAGATATGCGTCTCAAGGCCGATAACAGTGGTATCCATCTACTCATCAAGAAGCCATGACCTCTCGAAAGCACTATTGACCGAATTGCTAAGCCAACTGCCTTCACCAGTGCTCCTCCTAGGAGACCTCAACAGCTAGCATCAAACATGTGGATGCATGAGAACAGACCCCAGGGGAGTGATAATGGCTAACACCTCAAACACTCACAACGTGGTCCTTCTCAACGACGGACAACCCACCCGAATCGCCCCCAAAAGTGAAACTGCCATCGATTTATCCATATGCTCCCCCACTCTGGCACCTCAACTCGCTTGGGGAGTTTTGCCTACAACATCGCCCTACGGGGGAGTCTGCATTAACTTCGCTTTGGGACTCCGGTGAAACATGGAAGCAGATAATAAATGAAAAAATTCCTACAACACACGACAGCGACCATAACCCAGTCATTATATCGCTTCGTACCGCCAACCAAGAAACCCTGCCCTACAAGAACTTCGATTCAACTACCGGAAAGCCAGCTGGGTGGAATACCCGCACACATCGCGTGGAGTGATGTAGACAACATTCCCCCCGCAAGCATTTCGGAACACGAAATCTGCGACCAACTAAACGTAAAGTTTCAAGCTGCAGCAGAGGCAAGCTTTCCTCTATGTCCCTTCAACCTTCTTTCCGAAACCATGGTGGTGCTGAGAGGTGCAAGAAGCATGGTACAGCTTTTCAAGCTTATCTCATGCTTCTTGCACCTCTCAGCACCACCATGGTTTCGGAAAGAAGGTTGAAGGGACATAGAGGAAAGCTTGCCTCTGCTGCAGCTTGAAACTTTACGTTTAGTTGGTCGCAGATTTCGTGTTCCGAAATGCTTGCGGGGGGAATGTTGTCTACATCACTCCACGCGATGTGTGCGGGTATTCCACCCAGCTGGCTTTCCGGTAGTTGAATCGAAGTTCTTGTAGGGCAGGGTTTCTTGTTTGGCGGTACAAAGCGATATAATGACTGGGTTATGGTCGCTGTCGTGTGTTGTAGGAATTTTTTCATTTATTATCTGCTTCCATGTTTCACCGGAGTCCCAAAGCGAAGTTAATGCAGACTCCCCCGTAGGGCAGACTCCCACACCTGAGAGAGGGGGGGGTTTCGATTGATAGTATCGACTAATTGGGCCCAATTTTCACGTTTCTTCTCCACTAGAAGTTTTCGATATACAGCAGATGCCCTTTTCCACGCCACTCTGTTCCTGGGGGACCGTGCGCGTCGGTAGGCATGGTACAGATTTTCAAGCTTATCTCATGCCTACCGACGCGCACGGTCCCCCAGGAACAGAGTGGCGTGGAAAAGGGCATCTGCTGTATATCGAAAACTTCTAGTGGAGAAGAAACGTGAAAATTGGGCCCAATTAGTCGATACTATTAATCGAAACCCCCCTCTCTCTCAGGGGTGGGAAAAAATTCGACGTATTCAGGAAAAAAACGAGCAACCTGTTAACATCCTTTCTTACTGAGGCAGAACTAATTCTTCCCACGCGGAAATCGCAAATTAACTAGCTCAGTCGCTTAGCCAGATTCCGCAATCAACAAGCTACACGGCTGCTTTCCAACGGGAGAAGGACTTGCGAGAAAGCGGACATCTTTACTTTTAGAAACGAAAAAACAAACCTTTTTCCCTCCACGAACTACAGAGCGCTCTAGACCATACACGTGAAACTTCACGTGGGCTAGACCGGGTACACATCAACATGATCAAAAATCTCCCAGATGGCGTCCGTGAGCACTTATTAAAAGTGTTCAACACTCTGAACTCAAACTCATTTTTTCCCGATCAATGACGGGAATCTATAATTATCCCAATACCAAAACCCGGGAAATTCCACGGTGACCCACATAACTTCGCCCCATCGCTCTTACCAGCGTCCTCAGTGAGACCATGGAAAGAATGATCAATACGCGCCTTGTCGACTACCTTGATATGCATGCAGGCCTGAACAGCATCCAGTGTGACAACCGCAAGCGCCAATTTACGACGGACCACCTGTTAAGACTGGAATCAGACATTAGACAGACATTTGTCCGAGGGGAACACGCGGTTTCCATTTTTTTCGACGTGGAAAAAGCATACGATACTACCGGGAAATATGCCATCATGAAGGATCTCCATCGCAAAGGGCTGAGAGGCCAATTACTACGTTATATCCACAAATTCCTACAAAATAGCACCTTCAGGGTCAAGGTCGGCGACACCCTGTCACCATCCTATCCGCAAGAAATGGGCGTCCCCTAGGAAGCATCCTCATTGTTACTCTTGTTATACTCAATCGACCAGATAGCAGACATTCTCCCGCGCGACGGAAGACTGCTTTTATCACTATGCGTGGACGAATTACAAATAAACAACAGGCACCATAGCCTCTTAACAATTCAACAGGAACTCCAGAAATGTCTAAGCCTAGTAGGAAACTGGGCCTCCTTCAACGGATTCCAATTCTCGCCCTCCAAAACTATAAGCATGAACTTTACTCTTGTGCCTGGCTTACACCTAAAACAAGCCCTAACGCTAAACAACACTCCGCTAGTATACGAGGAATCAATAAAATTCCTCGGTCTTGAATGGTACCCTAAACTCACATGGCGACCTCATATTGCAGCCCTGGAGACTCTGCAAAAAACAACCATACCTATCCTCTCTGTAACATCCTTGAAATTCGGAGCCGATATGGACACCGGCATGACGTTATTCAGAACATTAATACGCTCGCGCATTGACTATGGAGCAATTGTTTACGGTTCAGCAGACAAAACCACCCTAGATCCTCTCTCCATCACAGTAAATAACGCCCTGCGTATCACAACCAATGCGTTCCGTTCTACACCCATCGAAACCCTGAACGTGCTTGCTAACGAGCTTCCTCTTTCGCTCCGGAAAAACAAACTCTCACTTCAGTACTATTTCAAGACAAGGAGCTACATCAATAGCCCAGCACTCGGTGACGTCTCCAACATTCTTGATAAACTTCTTTTTGCGGCTAAGAAAAACATATGCTCACCCTTTTCTTTACGCGTGGACAACTTGATGACCTCGCTGAACATCAGACGCAAAGCAATGAAGCCTTCATTCTCCTATCGAATTCTCCAAATTAACACATCGACGTTGATAATCAGCCCAACTCCGGTCAACCTAGATCTGCAGACGTACCCGGAAGCAACAACCCTAACCAACACGTACCGCCAAGAATTTTCACGACTACTCGATGAACAGTACTCCGAGCACCGTCATAAATACACTGACGGCTCGAAAACACCGGACGGAGTTTGAGCCGTCGTCATAGGCGAAGGGACCTCTCGTTCGGCCCCCTACCCCACGAGGCCTCTATATTCTCTGCAGAGCTACACGCACTCGAATTGACCATCTCCATTACAAAAAGCGGCCGCCACCCTACAAGTGTTATATTTTCAGATAGTCTGAGTGTTCTCACCCAGCTGAAAACTCTGCACTTTGATCACCCTGCCCTCAGAAAACTGCAACACGACCTATTCACGATGTCCGAGTCGAGCCAGGCGGTCGAGTTCTGCTGGATCCCTGGACACGCGGGAATAAAAGGGAACGAACGCGCAGATTCCCTCGCTAAACGGGTGTCTACATAGCAGGAACATTTCAGCTCCATACATAACCGAGACTGGTTCCCAGTCATCAACTCACGTATAACATCACGATGGAACAACTCTTGGCAACATAGTGGACAAAAGATGCTTGCAGCTTAACCATCAGTGGGAGAATGGGACACCAGGTATTCTAATAGAGGAGACGAAGAGTTCATTATTCGTCTATGCACGGGACACGCGTGGATAACTCACAACCGCCTAATGGATGTAGACATGGGACCGGACGCACCACCATGCCCCTGTTGCCACCAAGAGGCAATCAGCGTGAAACACTTGCTAGTAGATTGTGATGCACTCGCAGCAGCCCGACGAGCCTTCTTGAGCCCCCCGTGCAACCTGCAACGCCTGCTCGCAGAAACGGAACGCCGGAATAAATTTATCGCTTTCGGAAAACACACAGGCCTCAACGAGGAAGTGTAGAGGTAGCGAGGTCTGAATCATCTCCGATCCCGAGCTCGCAGTCGTCCCTGCGCACTAATTGAGAATTTTTACTTCAACTTCGTGCACCAAGCTGTGCAGAATCAACGGGCCGTCGTGCCACGAGAAGAAGCCCTCAGTGACTACACGTTGGAGCTCAGGCGGAGAACTGAGGGAGCTGCTACCACTCCTCTACGCAAAACCTACTTCGTCTGTAATGAACCTGCTCTGCATATTTGTTATAGATTAAATTCACTTCGTATCCGTTGTTTAGTATGATTTGTGTGTCTTAGGCCTACTCTGTACCCTGGTTAGATTTACTGTTAATAAGTTGAACTTAATTTTTATCTGCCAAATTATCTTTGTAGTTTCGTCAATCTTACTTTGAGGCTTTCTCTGTACCGGCGTTAGAGTTCCTCTGTAAAAACGTTAAACTTAATGTACATCTCTCAAATTTTCTTTGTAGCCGCATCAAATTTGCTTGGTGCCCATGTTAAATTTATTTTCGTACTCTGTTCCAACTGTGTTTAAACCTTCTGTGACTGCGTTTAAACTGCTCCGAATCTAAGTTTAACCTACTCTTTATCTACGCTGCACCTACTTCGCCACTCTTCGACCGCCCTACGGGAGAGTCTGCATTAAATTCGCTTTGGGATTTCGGTGGTAAACGGAAGCAGCTACTACTACTGTGTTGCTGTTGGAGCTGACTTCTCTCGTGTAGCCGTAAACCTTGAACAAGTCTCGATGATGCTACCTGTACGCACTGGCGTGCATACATATTCCTCTTGAAGTTCTAAATGATTGAAGGCGGAGATCCATTTCGTCTAAACATTTTTCTTGTGCGCACCAGCGTGCGTCTGACACGATTGCAATCTTCAAAATGTTCGAACTTTGACGACGTTATTTTTCTCGCGTGCCGAGGCGTGCGTGCCTACTGGAAGCCGTGATTATGGAGCCCTACGGGGGAGCCTATTAAGACTCGCGTTGATGCTCCGGTTGAAATGAGGCTTGAATCAAATCAAATTAAAAATCCTGTGGCTATGGGCCGTGCTTGAATAAATAGCTGGACTTCTTCATGAGCGCTGCTTTAAGGCCCAGGGTATTGGAATGTTTGAAAGTCATGAAAAATGTATATATGTTGCATGGGTCGTTGGATGCCCCTATTTGTCGACGGAGCCGACCAAATAGGGGCGGAGCGAGTTGGCTGGGTATCCCCTCCAGCCCTCAAAGGAGAGAGATTGGCGAGAGGCTTGTGAGGGTTTGATGTGTTTGTGCCCAGCAAGACTAAGTTTGAAGATTGGAACGAATGTGAAATTGGTATGATATGTGGAAGGAAGTGGGGTGGGTCTGAAAGTTGAACATTAGAAGGTGTCGTGTTGTCATTGAACGATCAGGTGGCTGATAGAATTACTGATTGGAAAATGAAGTCACCTGGATGGGTGGGGTTAAAGGCTCAGTGCAGGATAGAAATATGTGCCATTGTGTGGCCGTACGGATCAGGTTGCGTGAGAAGGAGAAAGGATTTTTTAGATTATCTGAGCGATTCTAGAGAGAGTTTTGAAGGTTTCGACGACGTGGTGGTACTTGGTGGGGTAAATGTGAGAAGTTGAGACGTGACGGTAGCGAGTGTATTGGAAGAAATGGCGTTCCAGGTAGAAATGATACTGGAGAGAACGGCGGAGAAAACCTGATTGGTTTGTTCACGGAGAGTGAGCTGGAGGTGGGAAACGGTTTCTTCAACAAACGACATGTCCACTTGTTCACATGGGTAAAGATGATCCGTGGTGCAGTTGTGGATATGAGGCTGATTAATTGTGTTGATTTTGGGGAAGATGTTTTTCCGGGTCGATGTCTTGAAATAATATTCCTGAGGTTCTCAATTGGGCTGAGCAGACCACATCCCTACTTCGACGTTCTCTTGTTATAAATGGTCACTAACCAGCTTGGCAGTATGGCTTGGGATGCTGGTGTCCTGCACAACGTTTGTAAGCTGTGCTCGAATAGATGGAGAACATGTTCAATGAGATTAAGATGAACCACTTAATTCATTTGAACTTTTGTGCTGAAACGGATTGTCTTCAAATAATTGTATCTTCAGATAACGCCAGCCAGAGCATAGTCTGATCTCTCGCTTTCTGGTACTTCCTACAGATGATTGGCTTGGTTGCTAGCGAACGAATTTTCAATCTACGTTTATCGAGCCGATAGAAAACTGGAGGCGGATCAGTTTCATGACTGTCTTAATTTGGGAAAAAAAGCTGCCGCATTCTCGAGGTATCTTCCTGAGTGAAGCGCTTCATGGCCCTATCTCCTCGGGCGGTGGTTATGTGGGGTTGAACGCCTATTGCAGGAATTTAAACTTGGGGTGGATGAATGATTATTCATTTTATAGATCATTAACACTTTATTTTAGTATTTTAGTATTTCTTCTTGCTTGGGATCTATTCTTTTTCTCTGCCCTTTCTTCATGGTGATAGATTTTGAATTGGTTATTAATATATGTATCGAGCCTGGTTGAGACAAGGTGACCCAGGGAGGGGAGGTTTTCGTGGGACCCGCGGGACTCGGGGACCCGGGGTTTCGGGAACCCGGGGAACTTGAGAGACCAGGTGGATTTCTGGCGCCCTTTGGGACACCCTTGAGACCCTTTAGGACCCTTCTGAGAAACTGCGGTACCCATTAGAGGCCCCTCTGAATCCTGGCAGTTCTGCTCCCCCCTCCCAGCGCTGTAAACCCCATACACAGAAAAATGTTCATGTGAGATGCTTGAGTGGAACAAATAACCATTACAGTCCGCGGATTGTTGGCGCAGAGGGCGAGGGTCGCGTCGAGGCTGGTCGAGGTGCGTCGAGATCAGTCGAAGCATGTTGAGGCGAGTCGAGTTGGTGGCGACGAGCCGAAACTGGCCGAAATGATTCGAGACAAGCAGAGATGAGCTGAGGTGAGGGGTCTCGGGGGACTCGGAGAGCTCGGGAAGACCCGGGGGACATGAGTCACCCTCCGGGATTCATCGGGCTCTTTTGCGACCCAAGGGACCAATGTGGCCTCCCGCCCTATCCCCTTAAACAAACAATCTGTGCGAAATCAATATTCTGAGCAGTTTTTATGCCCATGACGAACCTGCTCTTACTTTTTATTCACGATCCACAATATTATAACGCTGGAATATTTGTGCAGGAGTTCGTATGTGAGATTTTGTGAGTGGTATTTTTTCTTCAGTCTGTGCTCGCTCGCGCGTGCACGGACCATATGCAGTTTTTGGGGTTGACCTGAACTGCGCAGCTATAAAACCTTGTGACGCATTGCGGTTGGAGTCAATCTAATCCGTGAAGCCATAGACCTTATACCAATTTCGACGATGCTGTCTGTGCGCACTGTCGCGCGTGCATGCTATTTTTTGGAGTTCTGGGTGGTTGGAGGCATGGATTCGTTTTGTCTGAGTCTTTATCTTGCCTGAATAAATAAATTGTACTAAAAATCAAATAGACCGCGTAGCTGTGAACATAATGTTGCGTTGCTGCCGGAGCTGACTTAGTCCGTGAAGCCGTGAACCTTGTACCAATTTCGACAATACTATCTGAGCGCACTGGCGTATAGACATATAACTCGTGAGGTTCTGCGGGGCTGGAGGCGAGGATTCATTTCGTTTCATGTGAGTCTTTATTTTACCTAAATGAATAAATGTATTTATACAACTAAACCGCGTAGCTGTAAATATTGTGTTGCGTTGCGTTGCTGTCGGAGCTGATGTTGCCCGTGTAGCCACTGACCTTGTACTAATCTTGACGATGCTACCTGTACGCACTAGGGTGCGTACATATCACTCTTTATGTTTTAAAGGATGGGAAGTGGAGATCCGTTTCGAGTAAGCGTTTTTTCTTCTGCGCACTAGCGTGCGTCTGACATATCTAAATTTTTCACGTTTTTTCTAACGTTTAAAGCGTTTTTTCGTTTTTTCCTCGCACACTTAGGCGTGCGAGCCTACTGGAATCAATGATCATCGAGCCCTACGGGGGAGCCTATTATGACTCACGTTGAGGCTCTGGTGGAAATGAGGCTCAAATCAGAAGAAATTTGAACGCTTTATTTTCCCTACACAACTTCAAAATACGAGAAACCACTCAACTAAGGATTTATGGACGACTCTTGAGTAGGAATGGGTCTCTACGACCCGTCGGTAGGTCGCGGTGACAAAAATCAAACACTTCAACAAATCTCGCCTTCATTGATCCAAGTTTCATCGCCGTCGATTTTTCCCACGTTACTAGTTTTTTTTTGCTTGCTGACGATTTTTAGAATGATGGATCTCTTTAGCACACAGCAATTTTTATTTTGTTTTGTTAAATTATTTTAATATTACGTTTTTTTCCAACAATTTTGGTCTATTATTGAATACGTATCTGTATTTACAATGAACAGCTCGCCTTAGTTATGACCAGCTCGCCTTAGTTATGACCAGCTCGCCTTAGTTATGACCAGCTCGCCTTTGTTCGGAAACTATTGGAATAAATTGAAGTAGTTTTCCAATTCAGCTCTGTAGTATATGATGCATGAAAAGTTAATAAATATCATACCTGCAATTTCTTACGTCCTCCTGTGTGGATGGATTCTGCGCAGCTGGTTCCGTCTTACATGCGCGTGCTAACAGCGAGCCAAGTAAATTGCTAATTGTTCCTGCTCGGTTTCGGTTAAAGTGCACTGCGCAGCTGTGTCAAGGTAAGGGCACCTGCTAGCAGCCCTTTACCATCCAGCGGGCTAATGACTTCCACCGCAAACCCGCCCTACGGGGGAGTCTGCGCATTAACTTCGCGTTGGGACTCCGGTAGAACATGAAAGCAAATAATAAATGAATAAATTCTACCGCAAATTGGGGTGGATGGATGATTATTCATTTTATAGACCATTAACACTTTATTTTAGTATTTTATTATTTCTTCTTGCTTGGGCTCTATTATATTTCTCTGCCCTTTTTTTCATGGTGATAAATTTTGCATTGGTTATTTTTATTATATGCATCGAGGTTGGGTGAGACAATATGACCCAGGAAGAGGAGGTACTCGTGGGATCCGCGGGACTCGTGGGACCCGGGGTTTCGGGAACCCGGGGGACTTGGGAGATCAGGTGGATTTGGGGTGGTCCACTTGGATCTTTCTGGGGCCCTTAGGGACACCCTTGAGACCCTTTGGGAGCCTTTTGAGAAACTGTGGGACCCTATAGAGGCCCCTCTGAATCCTGGAACCTCTG
>SDVV010021895.1:0-13045 GCA_016164225.1 Gammarus roeselii
TGCTTCGGTCAAGCATGCCCGTTATTTGCTCTGACCAGACAGACCCGTTATTTGCTCAGGCCAGCCATGATCATTATTCGCTCCGGCCAGTCAGGCTCATTTTTTGCTGGTCCGGCCTGGTCCGATATCTGTTCCGGCCAGCCAGGCCCGTTATTTGTTTCTCTAGCCAGGCCAGTTACATTCTCAGGTCGCCCAGACCCATCATTTGCTTGTCCGGTCTGGTCCGTTATTTGTCGGGTCCGCCAGGCCCGTTATTTATCCCGGCCAGCCAGACCCAACATTTGCTTTGGCTAGCCAGGCCCGTTATTTCCTCTCGCCCTTCATGCCCATCATTTAATCCGGCCAGTTAGGCCCGTTATGTGCACTGTACCGCAAACCCCGTTATTGGCTCGGGCCGTCACGGTCGTTATTTGCAACGGTCAGCCAGGCCCGTTGTTTACTCCGATCCGCCAGGCCTGTTGCCTCAACCTACAGGGAGTTCTTCATACGCGAATGGTCTAATTCGAGAAGGGGCAGACTCTGTTTACTGTAAAATTACCGAATAATGTGGCTCAATCGACCGAGTCGGGGACATTTTAACTGCCTTTATTCTTCAAGTCGCCGTATCCGAGTTGTCCAGCCCACATTTATCGACGTAATTTTGCTGAAATCTCGGTAATGCTTAGAAGGGAGATAACCACCATCAGTTGTATTGTAATCTCGGTAATGCTTAGAAGGGAGATAACTTCCATCAGTTGTATTGTAATCTCGGTAATGCTTAGAAGGGAGATAACTTCCATCAGTTGTATTGTAATCTCGGTAATGCTTAGAAAGGAGATAACTTCCATCAGTTGTATTGTAATCTCGGTAATGCTTAGAAGGGAGGTAACTTCAATCAGTTGTATTGTAATCTCGGTAATGCTTAGAAGGGAGGTAACTTGAATCAGTTGTTTGGGAATTACCCTTTCTGGCAGAGACGAAATTAAGCCGAAAAGATGGCGATAAATGCGGACTGGGTGGTACCGTCCCCGACTCCAGCGCCATCCTCTGGTGCTGCATGCTGCGAGTTTGAGCGCTGACAAGGGCACCGCGGAATTGTGGCGGGTAGATTGGGCACATCCCTTCTCTGTGTACGCCAAACTTAGCCACTAAAGGAGCCATTAGGGGCAAAAGGTTTGATGTCTATACATAATAATATTTAATAGTGTAGAGCAGCGAAGTGAATAGGAAACGAGGGGCGGACACTCGGAAACGAAGTACGAACACTCAAAAACGAAGAACAGACACTCAGAAAACAGGAACGGACACTCAGAAAACGAGGAACGGTCACTCCGAAACGATGGGCGGTCTCACATTGGAATGGGAGTGAGGAAGAAAATAATTGAAAAATCCGAATAAAATGGGAACCTGATGAGTTTTGATAGCCATCCAATCAATCATCCCACCAACCATTCCACAAACCATTCCCACATCCATCCCATCAAACATCTCCCCAAGCGTCCCACCCACAATCCCACCAGCCGTCCCACCAGTCATCCCAACAACCATCCCACCAACTATCCCACCAACCATCCCACCAACCATCCCACTAACCATCCCACCAAAAATCCCACCAGCTATCTCACCAGACATCCCACCAGTCATCCCACCAGCCATCCCATCAGTCATCCCAACAGCTATACCACCTGCCATCCTACCAGTTATCCCACCGACCATGTCATTCAATCAGCTATCCCACCAGCCAGTCACCTAATCATTCCACCAACCATCCCAATAACTATCACACCGACCATCCCACAAACCATCTCGCCAGCCACCACAGCAGCTATCCCACCAATCATACCACCAGTCATCCCACCAGGCCTCCCACCAACCATCCCACCAACCAGCCCCCAGCTATCCCACAAGCTACCGCACCAGTTATCCCACCACCAATCACAATAGCCTCCCCCCCAGCGACCCCAACAGCCAACCCACCAGCCATCCCTCTAGGTATCCAACCAGCCATCCCACCAACCATCCCACCAACCATCCCATCAACCAACCTACCAACCAACCTACCAACCAACCCACCAAGCATCCCACCAACCATCCCACCAGTCATCATACCAGCCATCCCACCAACCATTCCAACAACAATTCCACCAACCATCCTACCAATCATCCCACCAACCTTCCCAACAGTCATCCCACCAACCATCACGCCAACTATCCCACCAACCATCCCACCAACTATCCCACCAATCATCACACCAACAATCCATCCAGCTATCTCACCAGTCATACCCCAAACCATTATACCATCCATCCCATCAATCATCCCACCATGCATCCCAGCCACCACCATACCAGCCGCTAAAACAGTCATCCCACCAGCTATCCCACCAACCATCCCACCAGCTATCCCACCAACTATCCCACCAACCATCCCACCAACCATCCCACCAGCTATCTCAACAGCCATCCCACTGCTCATCCCAACACCCACACCACCAGCCAACCCACCAGTCATCCCACCAGTCATCCCACCAGCCATCCCACCAACCACACCATCAAACATCCCACCAGTCATCACACCAGTCCTCCCACCAGTCATCCCATCAGCCACCAGTCATCCCAACAGCTATCCCACCTGACATCCTACCAGCCATCCCACCAGTCATGTCATCAACAATCTCGTCAACCATCCCATCACCCATTCCATCAGTCATCCCACTATCCATCTCACCAATTATTCCACCAATCATCCCACTATCTATCGCACCGACCATTTCACCAACCACCCCGCCAGCCACCACACCAGCTATCCCACCAATCATTGCCCCAGCCATCCCACCATGCTTCCCACCAACCATCCCACCAACCAGCCCCCAACTATCCGACAAGCCATCGCACCAGTCATCACACCAGTCATCCCGCCAGCTATCTCACAATTCATCCCAACAGCCATCCCAATAGCTATCCCACCAGTCACGAGTCATCCCAACAGCTATCCCACCTGCCATCCTACCAGTTATCACATCTACCATGTCATCAACCATCCCGTCAACCATCCTATCAACCATCCCACTAGTTACCCTACCAATTATCCCAGCTGCCATTCAATCAGCCATCCCATCATCCATTCCACTAACCATTCCACCAACCATCCCACTACCTATCACACCGACCATCCCACCAACTATCTCGCCAGCCACCACACCAGCTATCCTACCAATCATACCACCAGCTATCCCACCAGGCCTCCAACAAACTATCCCACCAACCAGCCCCCAGCTATCCCACAAGCTACCGCACCAGTCATCCCATCACCAACCACACTAGCCATCCCTTCAGTGACCCCAACAGCCAACCCACCAGTCATCCCACCAGCTATCCAACCAGCCATCCCACCAACCATCCCACCAACCATCCCACCAACCAACCCACCAACCATCCCACCAACCATCCCACCAACCATCCCACCAAACATCCCACCAGTCATCATACCAGCCATCCAACCAACCATATCAACAATAATCCCACCAACCATCCTACCATTAATCCCACCAACCTTCCCACCAGTCATCCCACCGACCATCCCGCCAACCATCCCACCAACCATCCCACCAACCATCCCACCAATCATCACACCAACTATCCATCCAGCTATCCCACCAGTCATCCCACAAACCATTATACCATCCATCTCATCAACCATCCTACCATGCATTCCACTCACCACCCCGCCAGCTGTCACATTAGTCATCAAACCAGCCATCCCACCAACCATCCCACCAACTATCACACCAACCATCCCATCAACCATCCCACCATCTATCCCACCAGTCATCACACCAACCACCCTACCAAACATCCCACCAGTCATCACACCAGTCCTTCCACCAGCCATCCCATCAGCCATCAGTCATCCCAACAGCTATCCCACCTGACATCCTACCAGCCATCCCACCGGACATGCCATCAATAATCTCGTCAACCATCCCATCACCCATACCACCAGTCATCCCCCCAACTATCCCACCAGTCATTCAATGAGCCATCCCACCATCCAGTCACCTAACAATTCCACCAACCATCCCACGAACTATCACACCGACCATCCCACCAACCACCCCGCCAGCCACCACACCAGCTATCCCACCAACCTATGCCTCAGCCATCCCACCAGGCCTCCCACCAACCATCCCACCAACCAGCCCCCAACTATAACACAAGCCATCGCACCAGCCATCCCACCACCAATCACACTAGCCATCCCCCCAGCAACCCCAACAACTCACCCACCAGTCATCCCACCAGCTATCCAACCAGCCATCCCGTCAACCATCCCACCAACCATCCCACCAACCAGCACACCAACCAACCCATCAACCATCCTACCAATCATCCTACCAACCTCCCCACCAGTCATCCCACCGACCATCCCGCCAACCTTCCCACCAATCATCCCACCAATCATCACACTAACTATCCATCCAGCTATCTCACCAGTCATCCCATAAACTATTATACCATCCATCCCATCAACCATCTTACCATGCATCCCCCCCACCACCCCGCCAGCCGCCGCAACAGTCATCCCACCAGCCATCCCACCAACCATCCCACCAACTATACCACCAACCATCCCACCAACCATCCCACCAGCAATCTCAACAGGTATCCAACCAGTCATCCCAACAGCCACACCACCAGTCAACCCACCAGTCATTCCACCAGTCATCCCACCAGCCATCCCACCAGCCATCCCGCCAAACATTCCACCAGTCATCACACCAGTCCTTCCACCAGTCATCCCATCAGCCACCAGTCATCCCAATAGCTATCCCACCTGACATCCTACCAGACATCCCACTGGCCATGTCATCAACAATCTCGTCAACCATCCCATTACCCATACCACCAGTCATCCCACCAACTATCCCACCAGACATTCCATCAGTCATTCCATTATCCATCCCACCAATTATTCCACCAATCATCCCACTAACTATCGCACCGACTATTCCACCAACCAACCCACCAACCATCCCACCAACCATCTCACCAACCATCCCACCAACCTTCTCTCCAGTCATCCCACCGACCATCCCGCGCACCATCCCACCAACCATCGCACCAACTATCCATCCAGCTAACTCACCAGTCATCCAACAAACCATTAAACCATCCATCCCATCAACCATCCCACCATGCATCCCACCCACAACCCCGCCAGCCGCCACAACAGTAATCCCACCAGCCATCCCAGATGCCATCCCACCAAACATCCCACCAGCTATCAAACCAGACATCCAATCAGTTATCCCACCAGCAACCAGTCATCCCAACAGCTAACTCATCTGCCATCCTACCAGCCATCCCACCAGTCAAGCTATCAACCATCTCGCCAACCATCCCATCATTCATCCCACCTCTCATCCCACCAACCATCCCACCAATCATCCCACTAAAAATTTATTCAACTATCCCACCAGACACCATACCAGCCATCACACCAATCATCCCATCTGACATCACCCCGGCCGTACCAACAGCCAACCCATCAGCTATCACACTAAACATTCCAACAATCATCCCACAAACAATCCTACTAACCATCCAACCAGGCATCCCACCAGCCATCCCACCAGCTATGCCGGCAGCAATCCCACCAGCTATCCCACCAGCCATCTAACCAGCCACTTCACCAACCCTCCCAACAGTCATCCTAAAAACCAGCCCATCGGTCATCCAACCAGCCATCCCACCAACCATCCCGCTAACCATCCCACCAGATATCCGCCCAAACATCCCATCAGCGCTACCCCAAGTCATCCCACCAGCCATCCCACCACCCATCGAACCAGTCATGCCACCAGTCATCCCACCAGTCATCCCATCACTCAGTCCACCAGCCATCCCATCCAGTCATCTCACCAACCATCTACCCAGCCAACCCACCTGCTACTTCAACAACCATCTAACCAGTCACCCCACCAGTCATCCTACCAGCCATCATACCAACCTTCCCATCAGGCATCCCACCAGTCATCCCAGCAACCGTCCCAACACAATCCTACTAATCATCCTGTCGACCATCCAACCAACTATCCCAACAACCATCCCACCAGCCATCTCACCAGCTATCCCACCAGTAATCACACCAGCTATCCCACCATTCATCCAATCAGCCATCCCACTAGCCATGCCACTAGACAGCCCAATAGGTATTCCACCAGTCATATCACCAGCTATCCCACCAACATCCCACCAATCATCCCACCAGTCATCCCACCAGTCATCCCACCAGCTATTGCATCAGCCATCGCACTAGATATCACACCAATCATCCCACCAGCCATTGCACCAACCATCAAACTAGTTATCCCACCAGTCACCCACCAGCCATCCCGACAGTCATCCCACCAGTCATCCCACCAGTCATCCCACCAGCTACCCCACCAGTCATCCTACCAGTCATCTCAACGACCATTCCACCACTCATCCCACCAACCATCCAACCAGCAATCTCACCAGCTATCCCATTAGTCATCTCACAAGCTGTCCCACCAGTCATCTGACCAACCATCCCACCAGCCATCCCATCAGCCATCCCACCAGTCATCCCAACAGCCATTCCTCAAGCCATGCCATCAGCTAAGCCACCAGCCATCCCACTAGCAGTTCCACCAGTCATCTCACCAGCTATCCCACCAACATCCCACCAACAATCCCACCAGCAATCCCACCAGCTATCGCACCAGTCGTAACACCAACAATCCCGCCAACCATCCCACCAGTCATTCCACCAAATATTCTACCAGCTATCACACCAGCTATCCCACCAACCATTCCACCAGTCATCCCACCATCCATCCCACCCGCTATTTCAAGAACTATCCCACCAGTTATCCCAACAACTAACCCACCAGCCATCACACCAATCATCCCATCAACTATCCCACCAATCATCCCACCAACTATCCCACCAATCATCCCACCAACCATCCCCCAAACCATTCCACCAACCATCCCAACAATCATCCAATCAACCATCCCACCAACCATCTCACCAACCATCCCACCAGCTATCCTACCAGCCATACCACCAGTTATCCACCTGCCATCTCACCAGTCATCCCACCAACCATCCCACCAACCATCCCACAAACCATCCAAACAAACATCCCACCAATATAACCGATGGAAGAGAGGATGGCCCACCAACTGATCCTCCTGTTTCACAAACACATCAGCAGTTTAGACAGGAATAAAACGTACTCCATCGTGAGGGACCCTGAGACAGCTTTCATAACAACACTATTGCAGACCATCGTCCATAACGTGATGATTGAAAAGGAATATCCTGCGTCACGTAAAGAATAAAGTTTGCTCTTGAGACCAGATGATTTATTCGAGCACTTAATGGACTACAATCTCTGTAAGCCATAATTCTGAACCTCCCATCCAATGCTTCCTGTAGGATAGCGGACACTTAGGGAACAACTGTGCACACGATAACAAGACCCTAACCAAAATATCTGCCGAGGAAACTAAACATGGTCATTTTAAATAAACTTCATCAACGAGAAGCAACCAGTCATGTATGTGTCCATGGTGTGTCCTATTGTCACATGTGCCTACCAAACGCACACAAGGAGATGACAAGCATTCCTGAAATATTTCTGATTATGTAGAGTTTATTTTGTTGTTGATATTAGGATATTACGGCTAAATCGGGCTCCGCATCTTTACAAAAATATTATTGCACAGTGTGGTTTACGCGTGAGTTTCCAAGTATATGTCCTGGTGGGCCAGTTCAGTATTTGAATATTTACGCTAACCCTGGTGTACCAGTAATATGAAAGTTCACTATAATCATTAGCTTACGTTTGTACGCCTTTATTCCACTAACAGCTGCTGCCGTATGCACTTGCTGGGGTCCTAATGCTTGTGTGTTGATGTTTGTGTTTCACCGGTCTTTGTTCCTTACTCTGCGTATACAGTGTACACCTCATATGTAGCGCAGACAACGTATACAAAGTAACAGCGTACACAACGTATACGGCGCATGCAGCGTACGTCCCGCATATAGCGCATACAGCGTATGCAGAGTACGCAGCGAACACAGAGTGCACAGAGTGTACAGCGTATACAGCGAATGCAGCGTATAAAGCGTAAACGGCTCATAGAGCGTATGCATCGTTCATAGCGTATACAGCGACTACAGCGAATACAGCGAATAAAAGGAATACAACGTACACAGCGTATACAGTGGACACAGCGTACACAGCGTATGCATCGTATACAGCGTACATAGCGTATACAGCGTATACAGCGTATGCAGCGTATACAGCGTATACAGCGTAAACGGCGTATAAAACGTACACAGGGTATACAGCGTATACAGCGTATACAGCGTATAGAACGAATACAGCGTATACAGCGTATACAGCGTACACAGCGTATACAGCGTATACAGCGTAGACAGCGAATTCAGCGTATACAGCGTTTACAGCGTATACAGCGTATTCAGCGTATACAGCGTATACAGCGTATACAGCGTATACATCGTATACAGCGTATACAGCATATACAGCGTATACAGCGTATACAGTGTATACAGCGTATACAGCGTATACAGCGTATACAGCGTATACAGCGTATACAGCGTATACAGCGTATACACAGTATACAGTGTATACAACGTATAAAGCGTATAGAGCGTATACAGCGACTACAGCGTACACAGCGTGTAGAGCGTATACATCGTATACAGCGTATACAGCGTATACAGCGTATACAACGTATACAGCGTATACAGCGTATACAGCGTATACAGCGTATGCAGCGTATAAAACGTACACAACGTATACATCGTACACAGCGTATACAGCGTATACAGCGCACTCAGCGTATGCAGCGTGCACAGCGTATGCAGCGTATGCGGCGGATGCAGCGTATACAACGTACACAACGTAAACAGCGTACACAGCGTATACAGCGTACACAGCGTGCTCAACGAATACAGCGTACACAGCGTATACAGCGCACACAGCGTAAACAGCGTGCACAGCGTGTATAGCGTATACAGCGTATACAACGTACACAACGTATACAGCGTACACAGCGTACAGAGAGTGCACAAATTATACAGCGTATACAGCGTACACAGCGTATACAACGTATTCAGCGTACACAGCGTATACAGTGTATATATCGCATACAACGTTTACAGCGTATACAGCGTATACAGGGTAAACAGCGTATACAGCGTATACAGCGTATACAGCGTATACAGCGTATACAGCGTATACAGCGTACACAACGTGTACAGCGTATACAGCGTACACAACGTGTACAGCGTATACAGCGGATGCAACGTACACAGCGTATACAACGTATACAGCGTATACAACGTATACAACGTATACTGCGAATACAGCGTATTCAGCACATACAGCGTATACAGCGTATACAGCGTATACGGCGTATACAGCGTATACAGCGTATACAGCGTAGAGCGTATACAGCGTATACAGCGGATACAGCGTATACAGCTTATACAGCGCACACAGGGTATACAGCGTAAACAGCGTATTCAGCGTATGCAGAGTTTACAACGTACACAACGTATACAGCGTACACAGCGTATACAGCGTACACAGCGTGCACCGCGTATACAGCGTATACAGCGTATATAGCGAATACAGCGTATACAGCGTATAAAGCGTATACAGCGTGTACAGCGTAAACAGCGTACACAGCGTATACAACGTATACATCGAATACAGCGTATACTGCGTATACATCGTATACACTGTACACAGCGTATACAGCGTATACAGCGTACACTGCGTATACAGCGTATCCAGCGTGTACAGCGTATACAGCGTATAGAGGGTAAACAGCGTATACAGCGTACACAACCTATACAGCGTACACAGAGTATACAGCGTATACAGCGAATACAGCGTATACAGCGTATACAGCGTATACAGTGTATACTGCGTATACAGCGTACACAGCGTTAAAAGCGTATACAGCAGATACAGCGAATACAGCGTATGCAGCGTATACAGCGAATACAGCGAATACATCGAATACAGCGAATACAGCGAATAGAGCGAATACGCCGAATACACCGAATACACCGAATACAGCGTATGCAGCGTATATACCGTATGCAGCGTATACAGCGTACACAGCGTATACAGCGAATACAACGTACTCAGCGTATACAGCGTACACAGCGCATGTAGCGTATACAGCGTATACAGCGGATACAGCATATACAGCGTATACAGCGTACACAGCGTATACATTGTATTCAGTGTATGCAGCGTATACAGCGTATAAAGCAATTGCAGCGTATACAGCGGATGCTATATACACAACGTATACAGCGTACACAGCGTATACAGCGTACACAGCGTATACAGCGTACATGACGTATACAGCGTACACAGCGTATACAGCGTATATAGCGTATACAGCGTATACAGCGTACACAGCGTATACAGCGTATACAGCGTCTGCAGCGTATACAGCGTATACAGCGTACACAACGTTACAGCGTATACAGCAGATACAACGTACACAGCGTATACAAGGTATACAGCGCATACAGCGTATACAGCGTTTACAGCGTTTACAGCGTATACAGCGTATACAGCGTATACAGCGTATACAGCGTATACAGCGTACACAGCGTATACAGCGTATGAAGCGTATACAACGTATGCAACGTATACAACGTATACAGGGTATGCAGCGCATACTGCGTATACAGCGTATACAGCGTTTACAGCGTGTACAGCGTATACAGCGCACACAGCGTATACAACGAACACAGCGTATACAGCGTATGCAGCGTATACAACGTACACAACGTATACAGCGTACACAGCGTATACAGTGTACATAGTTTGCACAGCGTATAGAGCGAATATAGCGTATACTACGTATACAACGTATTTAGCGTATACAGAGTGTGCAGCGTAAACAGCGTATACAGCGCACGCAGCGTATACAGCGTAAACATTGTGTATAGCGTATACAGCGTATAAATCGTAAACAACGTATACAGTGTATAAAGTATATACAGCGTATACAACGTATACAAGGTATACAGTGTATACAGCGTATGCAGTGTATACAGCGTACACAGCGTATACAGCGTACACAGCGTATACAACTTTTACAGCGAATACAGCGTATACAGCGTTTACAGTGTATGCAGTGTACACAGCGTATACAACGTATACAGCGTACACAGCGTATACAGCGTATATAGCGTATACAGCGTATACAGCGTATACAGAGTATACAGCGTATACAGCGTATACAGCGTATACAGCGTATACAGCGTACGGAGCGTTTACAGCGCAAACAGCGTGTATAGCGTATACAGCGTATAAAGCGTAAACAACGTATCCAGCGTATAATGTATATACAGCGTATCAACGTATACAGCGTAAACAGCGTATACTTCGAATACAGCGAATAAAGCGCTTACAGCTAACGCTGCGGATACTGTGTATACAGCGAATACAGCGAATTCAGCGTAGGAAGCGTACACTGTGTACACAGCGTATGCAGCGAATACAGTGTATACAGCGTATACAGCGATAACAGCGAATACAGCGTATGAAGCGTGCACAGCGAATGCAGCGTATACAGCGAATACAGCGAATACAGCGAATACAGCGAATACAGCGTATGAAGCGTACACAACGTATATAACGTATACCGCGTAAATAGCGGTTACAGCGTATACAGCGTATTCAGCGTTTACAGCGTATAGAGCGTATACAGCGTATACAGCGTATACTGCGCATACAGCGTACACAGCGTATAAAACGTATACAGCATATATAGCGTATACAGCGTATACAGCGTATACAGCGTAAACAACGTATACAGCGTATACAGCGTATACAGCGTATGCAGCGTATCCAGCGTATACAGCGTATGCAGCATATACAGCGTATCCAGCGTATACAGCATATACAGCGTTTACAGCGTATACAGCTCATAAAGCGTATACAGCGTATAGAGCGTATACAGCGTATACAGCTGATACAGCGTATACAGCGTATACAGCGTATACAGCGCACACAGCGTATACAGCGTACACAGCGTACATAGCGTGTAAAGCGTATACAGCGTATACAGCGTATACAGCGTATACAGCGTACACAGCGTCTACCGCGTATACAGCGTAAAATGTGTGTACAGCTTATACAGAGTACACAGCGTATACAGCGTATACAACGTGCACAACGTATACAGCTTATACAGCGTATACAGCGTATGCAGCGTATCCTGCGTATACAGCGTATGCAGCATATACAGCGTATCCAGCGTATACAGCATATACAGCGTTTACATTGTATACAACTCATAAAGCGTATACAGCGTTTAGAGCGTATACAGCGTATACAGCTGATACAGCGTATACAGCGTATACAGCGCACACAGCGTATACAGCGTACACAGCGTACATAGCGTGTAAAGCGTATACAGCGTATACAGCGTATCCTGCGTATACAGCGTAAACAACGTATACAGCGTGTACAGCATTTATAGCGTATACAACATATACAGCGTATACAGCGTATACAGCGTATAGAGTGTATACACAGCGTATGCAGCGTATACAGTGTACACGGCGTATTCAGCGTATATAGAGTATACAGCGTATACAGCGTATACAGCGTATACAACGTAAACAGCGTATCCAGCGTATACAGCGTATACAGCGTATACAGCGTATACAGCGTATACAGCGTATACAGCGTATACAGCGTATGCAGCGTATACAGAAAATACAGCGAATACAGCGAATACAGCGAATAAAGCGAATACAGCGAATACAGAGAAAACAGCGATTACATCGAATACCTCGTATACAGCATATACAGCATATGCAGCGTATACAGCGTACACATCGTATACAGCAAATACAGCGTATACAGCGGATACAACGTACACATCGTATACAGCGTACACAGCGTATACAGCGTACACTGCGTGTACAGCGTATACAGCGTATACAGCCTGTACAGCGTATGAAGCA
>SDVV010021896.1:0-13045 GCA_016164225.1 Gammarus roeselii
AATCGTGCTCACGATTATTTTTTTGACTAAATTTTTGATCATATTTTTCTATTAATTTTCATTCATGACTTCGTAGGATATTTTTCTGGTTTATTCGCTTATAAGTTATTAGTCGCGTTTATTCATTACTTTCTTGTGCTATTTTTCGGTCAATTAGAGTATTTATTGTTCCTAAATATCTATAAAAAATCCTGTTACTTCCAGATTATTTTTGAAGACCATCTGTGGCGACAGATTTTCATCGCCTTAAGCTGTTGTTCATCCTCAATCGAATAATCGAATAATATTTTTCACATCCGCCTAACACATAATAAAATGTTATTGATTGTTTTTGGTAACGTACTAATTCGAGAAATCTATTTTAATTTCAACACTCAAGGTGAGCTCATCTCTTCCATGACCACTTTTTATTTGTGTTTGCTGCAACGCACGTGAAAGTTTGTCAGGAAAATTTCATAAAAAAAAAAGATGAATTGACGTGTTTTTTAAGAATCACAACGGCACATGTATTAAGTTCCATTCCTTTCGATATCCAGAGTTAAATTAGTTTTGTAACATTTTAGGACCACCACTACACTCCCAGGATGAATACCTTCGTAAACTAACGAAATTGAACAATAACATTTTTGTCTCCAGATGATTGTTAAGGCGAATTTGGAGGGATTTTCCACATATCTCAGTATTTTTCTTATTCTGCATATGATCTGTTTATTATTCATATTATGCTTAGGCAGTATGTTTTAAATCTTAAATTCCACTGTTACAATAATCTGTCGTTTCTGCGATGGCCGGCAATTCGGCTCGCTGCTGCAGCTGCACTGCAGGCGCTTGGGTCTCGAACAATGGTCGCTGTTTCAAAGCTAGAGCCACCTGTGATCATTATTGCTCCGCTAACTGTTTTAACCAGCCTGGCCACATTGCTCGGGCATGCCGTAACAAACCCGATCAGCTATAAGCAGTACAACTGGACAATCACGAGGTTGTAAGTAGGAGTTGATTGCAAGTCCAGAGCGCATTCGGCGGGATGCAGACCTCATCGCGCCATGCACCAAGCGCCGTCAGTGCGAAGTCTCTTGCTTCGGTTGACAGCGCTGGCGTGAAGGCTAATGGAGACGTCGCTCCAGCCGATAGCGTTGCAGATATGCCCCCGGTTTCGAACCAAACATGCTCGAGGGCTTTGCCTCTTGGTTCGGCGACCACGGCAGAGGCAGCGACTTTTTCCGTACCGTTGCGGGCGGTTCAGTCTGCTCATCCCATTATTGACGCTTCTAATGATGCTGCGCCAACAGCGTGCACTTCACCTTAATCGGATTCATTTACTGTGCCAGCTAACGAAAGAGATCCAGAGAATTACGAAAACTTTGATCATGGTTGCAGCAGCGTCAATAGCAGAGGAAAAATCCATGCTCCAATTGTCGCAAATATTATCATTTTCCATGCGTAGAAATGAACGCTCTCAAAGCCAGAAATGCCGAGTTCTGGTATTGCTCCTGCTGTAGCGGAGCCCCAATCACCCAATATTCGGAACCTTATGAGCAAGGATCCATTGATTTTGAGCTACATCAAGGTTTTAAACAAAAGTCCCAAAAGGCGTAACTATTCTTGTGGCAGAAAAACTCAATTCACTCATGGGTGACTGCATTCGTGAACGAACTCCCTTGCTTGGTCCAGACTCGTGACATTCAGCGTGTGGGGCTTGCGACGTCTAAACACCAACTTCTCAAACGCGAAACAGCTTTCGCTGACTTCGCGTGTACGTCTTCAAGTGAGGGAATATATAGACAGAAGGGACTTGCCGGCGATGCCCTCAT
This sequence comes from Gammarus roeselii, assembly GCA_016164225.1. Lineage (NCBI taxonomy): Eukaryota > Metazoa > Arthropoda > Malacostraca > Amphipoda > Gammaridae > Gammarus > Gammarus roeselii. The sequence goes on from SDVV010021896.1 coordinate 1,812, forward strand.
GGGTGCTTGGCGATCAATTCACCACTTCTAATGCCAAACAAAACTCAGATGGTCGCTTGAAGGCACAGGCAATGCGAAGTTTGCCGGTTTCGACCTACAAGGGGCCGTTCGGGTAGCTATTCAAGCAAGTCACTAGCCCCATTCTCCCCAGAAACTTTACAGGAATTGTGCAATAAACGTCCACCCAGTAAGAGGGATATCCCACTTGTAGCACCTCCCGACGATGATCTTGCATCTCCGGTTATTGATACGGTGAAAGATGTCGTGAAGGCCATGGAGTCTTTTCTACGAGACTCTGATATCGGTCCGGACCTGGTCACCTCGTGTCACCGTTGAAGAAAAATGCCGGTGGTGACGGAGTTTGTTTTGCCTCAGCTCTCACAGAAGTTGTCAACCTGACACTCCAGGGCATAATCCCTCCCTTTACCCGAAAGTGTTTCACGGGGCCTCGCAATGAGCTCTTATGAAGAAACACATCGGTATCCGCCCCATTGTTGTCGGCAACGCCTTTTGGAGGCTGGTTGGGCTCCGTTAGCTAATCGTTTGGGCAGTCAATCCGGTCCTGATCATCTAGGATTGGCCACCAAACGAGGCTGTGAGACAGCTGCGCATGTCAGGCGCCGGAACATCGACAACGCCCCACCAGAACGCGTCGTTCTTAAACTGGATTTGCAGAACGCATTTAAATGTGTTCGACGCAATGGTTTCTTGCCAGCTGCTCGTGAGTGGACCAACTCGGTGGCAGAATGTGTAGCTTGTCGGGCTCTCCTCACAATAGACTTCCATTGGGAGCTGGTGGTTGCAGGTTTGAGCCTACCTGGCCCCGAGTGAGTCATTCTGGCCGGACTCTCAAATGAGTAAAAAGTCAGCTCATAAATGCTAAGGGTATACAAAAGGCTATCAGGTGGCAGCTACACTGCAACACGCTATATAAGCGAAAAATCTATTTATGACCAAAACAAGTTGAAGGAACTGTCCTTACATGTGCAAATGAACTAGAACTCAACATTAAAAGTGTTCTAAGGACCAATACAAGTTTCTGTCCTTCCTTCCGTCACCGTAACTTGTATCTTCGTTTGAAGAACGCGCCCTCCTCATCACCCCGCGCGTGCACTGCGATAGGTCGTTCCCCACGCCTCCTTCCCCCCTACGGTCCTTGTAGAACCCTGCTCTAAGCCCTGCCCAGCACCATGCTAGTTGTGCCGCCGGAGCGTCTCCTGCCTGGCTCATGAAGCCCGCCTTCCTCCACTCAGCTGATTTGGACCCACCCCCTCACTCCTCGACTAAACGCTGGACATCGTACTATCAGCACACGTCTCATTAAAGGAATTCTTCAGTTAACCGAAATAGGTAAGTCTAGTGGTGTTACTATATCCACAGCCTCGTTCAAGAGCCTCTCCATAAGTGAAAGATTACATCTCTACATCGCGCTCCGTACACGTCGGTTCATCTATTTATTTGTGTTTCAGTGCTTGTCTCATTGAATGTACTCGATGATGCGCACTCGAGTAATACTATTCTGCATTTCGATAGCATGTGTTACCAATATTGACTATTGTGCCAACAAACAGCGCGTATCCCATGAGATATGTTTAACCCACTAAATGGAAACATTGTTCGCTTGAATTGATATTGTGAAATCCCACAAGTGACCTACTCCGACTGCATCTTCAGACGAACGCCGACTAACATCGATAAAAAATGCCCGTTATTGCATAATTTTATTTTGAGAAACATATTTCCACAATGTGGGAACAAGTGGTGCATTAGTGATATTATTATTATTATTTTTGTAAGCTATGACTATTTTACCTGTTTGTTCTTTAGCAGTATTATAAGGTGTTATTGGAACAATGATTTTCAACATCGTCAAATACAACTAGTCCATTGTCATTGCATAATTATATTTTGAAAACATATTCCCGCACTGTTATGGCGCCTCTCTACTGATATTAGTTCGTTTAATGTTTGATGTAACTGTGCTTTTGTAACCTGTCTGTCTGCAGCAGCATTCTAAGGTGTTATTGCTATTCTGATTTTCAGCATTGTCAAATGCAACTGGTCCTCTGTAACAAAATCATTAAGAGCTTGTGCTTGGTAGTATCATTGCATTGTACTCAGACTGGTTTGTTGTAGGTGGTTCTTGCTCATAATAACTTTGGGAGACGCGGTAGTGCCCGTTTACATCCCGCAGCTTAAAATCGTCACTTCATTCACTGAAATTTAGATAATTTCTCCTTCATCTACTGATACCTTGCGGTCATTGGTACAAAACTGTGGCCTAGAATCATTTTATTATTCCCCCAACATTCAAATGCAGTGGGGGGCAGCAACGATTCCAGTCACTTTGCGTCGCTAACGCGCATCCGACTCGCATGGGTATTAATTACGTTTTCGAATCGCCAATATCTCACTCCATTTAACTTTAATGTATACGCGTGTAGAAGAAGCACGGCATCATTTGTTTGATATTACTTATTTTTGCCAGTAAATGTGTGACCCGTTTCCCGCACAAACTATTCATTTTATATAAACAGCTAGAAAGAGTTTTCAGTAATAAAAAATATATTGGCCGAGCTAAGTCAAACCTTCATCTCCAGGTAGACTCACTTATTCGCCTGGGAAAAGAACGTCGTTAGTTCCTCTTGAAGTATAATCATCCCGTCCCACATCTAATTATAGCAATTACATTCATATCTGCTGCTTACATGAAATAACGAAAATTTATCTCGAGCAAGCGGTCCATTTTCCCACTGGTATCCTCTTTACACGTCCAAGATGGTTCATGTTTAGCTAGAATGTGACATCTGCCACCAATCATACGACTCAGACCTAATGTTTTGCGATAGTTCTTCTGGCTTTACCGGAAATTTGCGCAAAAGTCCCTCAGATGGGGAATGCAAGACAGCTCGCTGTAAACTTTGTCAACAAGCAGAGGGAATCAAATAACTAAATGCACCATTCAGTCATGCCTCCATTGGTTTATCCAATACAGAGACAGTCAACACGGATGATCGGTACAAAACGGTATTTAGCAGGAGGCAGCCACCCTGTGACAATGCCCCACACATTGGGCCACTATCTCAATGTATCCGACCCAACACAAGTAACCGATTTGATGTATTGCCCAATGAAATTGACTCTCAAAATACAGTGGAAATTATAGTAATTGTTGATAATATGTCACCTCCTTCAAATCAAATTAGCAAAAATTGAGAATTCTACTGAAAATATCGGCAATACAGACTGGAAATTTTACGAGATTGAAGGCATAAACAAAAAGGAAAAGCTACCATCTTCTGAATGAATTATACTACAATTCGAAGCAAACAACGAACAAAATCGCCGAACAGTTATGAAATATTTTCACCCAATCTCTCACAAATGGCACCTGTCCCTTTCAATGCAAAGGAGCCAACGTTACTCCAAATTTTAAAAAGGAGACAAAAAGTGACCCGGCAATTACCGACCCATTAGTCTCACCTCAGTCATTGGCAAATTGATGGAAAATTTCATAACGGATAAAATTGCAGAATTCTTAGAATCAAACAAGTTGATTGGCGACTCTCAGCACAAATCTTGGCACAATCGTTCCTGTCTAATGAATCTACTATTTTTTCAATAATATAATTGAAATTCCCGACCCAAAATCTCAAATCGACATCGTTTACCTTGACTTTCAAAAGACCTTCGATAAAGTCCCCCACAAGCGCTGAGTTAGTAAAATTGCACAGCATCGGTATTCGAGCCGAGCTTAATAACTGGAAAAATATTGGCTTACGGACAGACGGCAGCGAGTTGTACTTATGTAGCTTCTTCCCCTTGAAGTAATGTTACAAGCGGCATACCTCAAGGACCCGTGTTAGGTCCAATTCCTTTCATAATATTCATAAACTATCTCGATAGTACCGTGATTTTGAACATCAAAACATCAAAACGCAGTACAATCGTTCGAACATCAGATCAGAGACTTGGCAAATGAAATTTAATGTAGACAAATGTAAAATCATGCACGTAGGTCTTCATAACCTCAAGCACGAATATTCAATGTTCGAAGAGAAACTGATTTCTGTCACCGAAGAGAAGATTTAGGTGACATCGTTAGCAAAATAGCAAAAAATAAGGCAACAAAATAGTTGCCCAAAAACAGACACAGTATTCTTAGTTATACAATGAATTCGTTAAACCGCAACTCGAATATTCTGTTCAATTCTGGTCTCCATTTATTAGGAAATGCGTTGTTAAATTAGCGAAGATTCAACGTAGAGCTACCAAATTAACCCCTTCGCTGTGTAAGTAGACAGACTACGTGAACTTAATTTTAGAGAAGCGACGAGTCAGAGGTGACATGATCGAGGTGTAGAAGGTTAAGAAAGGTAATGAAAACGTCGACCGAGCGAGCCTTTCACTCTAGATGCGATCAGAGTGATTTGGAATAATGAATACAAAATCGGTGGGAAGCATTTCTTCCTTGACATCACGCGCAAATTCTTCACGTATAAGTTGTCGAGGAATGGAACAAACTTCCAGCGGGGGTTGTGAAGAGCAATACAATCGAAACGTGTAAGTCACGGCAAGATAAACTGTACATGAATCACCGTTTGGTAGCTAACCTGCTCCCGTTCTTAATGTTTAAAAAAAACTGACACATGAAGCGCTCGTAGACGTTTTAATTCAGAACTAATCCTTTTGCTATCAAAAGGCAACCTGGTTTGGGCCAAAAGTCCTGTTGTGATCTTCTTACACTTTTAAACACTGGTAAACACTCCCAGTATATTCGACGCCTAAGGCAAGCATTTTCAGAGCATTTTTTTATTGTTTTTGGCGATGAAATTATCCACTCTGCAACTGGTATCCAACAGAGGGACCCCATGGGGCCCGCCCTCTTTTACCTCGGCGTCGACCAAATTGCGCGAAGTGCCGTCACAAAATTGAACATTAGGTACTTGGATAACGTTGCGCTCGGAGAGGAGCCGGATATCGTTTTACCGACTTCCGCGACCTACGAGAAGAGTTAAACCAAACAGACTTTTATGTTAATGGGCAAAAATGCGAGTTGATCCACCTTAACAATTCGGACATCGCTTCCAGAGAGATCATAGTGACTCGTTCCCGCGAGGTCATCCCTGACTTCAAAATTACGTCTGCTGAACGTGGTACGGTTCTCGGCGCACCGAACTCAGTCCGAGCCATCCCAGAAGCGCTCGAAGGCAAAACTGACTACCTTAAGTTGATGACCTCGCGACTGAGCGTAATTGAGCCACACCAAGCGTACATCCTATAGGAAAACTATTTTGCCATTCTTAAACTCCAGTATCTGTTCCGCGTAGCTCCGACATATATGCACGCTAATAACCTTGCTAGATTAGACGAATCAGTCCGAGAAACGCTTTCTGAACAATTACAAACACTTCATTTTCAGATTTTTCATGTTAGCAAGCTTCTTTCCCAGTCAGTTCTGGTGTCGTGGGTATTCACAAAGCGAAGGATACCGCCCTGTCCAATCTCAACTCATCTCTGTACTCGGTCGGTCCCTCAGTCGAAGCCATTCTGTCAAACGTTGACGTTTTTGGTCGACTAGCGAACTTCCGGAAGCAGTGCAGGCATGGAAGACTGGGCATGGTGAGGAAGCGATCGCAACAGTGGGTGACTGTTGCTCTATTCAGAAGTCTTAGGACATGAAATGAGTAAGGGCCACCTTGGAAGGAATCGAGGCACAAGATCGTAAAACTTATTATTATTATTATTATTATTATTTTCATTATTATTATTATTATTATTATCATTATGATTATTAATATTAATTATATTATGAATATTATTATTATTATCAATATTAATAACATTAATATTAAAAGTAATTATAATACTATTAATATTATTATTATTAATAATAGTAATACTATTATTAATATTAATATTATACATATTATTAATATTATTGATATTACACATATTATACATATTATACATATTATACATATTATACATATTAAACATATTATACATATTATACATATTATACATATTATTCATATTATTCATATTATACATATTATACGTATTATACGTAATATACGCATTATACGTATTATTCGTATGATACGTTTTATACGTATTATACATATTATTCGTAATATTCGTGTTATTCGTATTATTCGTATTATTCGTATTATTTGTACTATTCGTATTATTCGTATCATTTGTATTATTCGTATTATTCGTATTATTCGTATTATTCCTATTATTCGTATTATTCGTATTATTCTTTTTATTCGTTTTATTCGTATTATTCGTATTATTTGTATTATTCGTATTATTCGTATTATTCGTATTATTCGTATTATTCGTATTATTCGTATTATTCGTTTTATTCGTTATATTCGTATTATTCGTATTATTCGTATTATTCGTATTATTCGTATTATTCGTATTATTTGTATTATTCGTATTATTCGTATTATTCGTATCATTTGTATTATTTGTATTATTCGTATTATTCGTATTATTCGTATTATTCGTATTATTCGTATTATTCGCATTATTCGTATTATTCGTATTATTCGTATTATTCGTATTATTCGTATTATTCGTATTATTCGTATTATTCGTATTATTCGTTTTATTTGTTTTATTCGTATTATTCGTAATATTCGTATTATTCGTATCATTCGTATTATCCGTATTATTCGTATTATTCGTATTATTCGTAATTTTCGTATTATTCGTATTATTCGTATTATTCGTATTATTCGTATTATTCGTATTATTCGTATTATTCGTATTATTCGTATTATTCGTATTATTCGTATTATTCGTATTATTCGTATTATTCGTATTATTCGTATTATTCGTATCATTCGTATTATTTGTATTATTCGTATTATTCGTATTATTCGTATTATCCGTATTATTCGTATTATTCGTGTTATTCGTATTATTTGTATTATTCGTATTATTCGTATTATTCGTATTATTCGTATTATTCGTATTATTCGTATTATTCGTATTATTCGTATTATTCGTATTATTCGTTTTATTCGTATTATTCGTATTATTTGTATTATTAGTATTATTAGTATTATTGGTATTATTAGTATTAATAATATTATTAATATTATTAATATTTTTAATATTATTAATATTATAAATATTATTAATATTATTGTTTTTATTGTTTCTATTGTTATTATTATTACTATGAATATTATCATCATCACGAAATTCATAGTACAGACGTGTTGATGGAATTGCGGATTCATGTTTTTCGCTGATATTCCATCTTCATATGTGGACATTTCGGGCTATGCTGTTGTTCGCGCACCTCCATTGAGTGGGTGAATATACAAACATACATTCTATGTTTGGAACGCCAGATACTGTGTGGTGGGACGGCTGCTTGAATTTTTTCGACCAAAATGGATTAGAAAATCTGATAGATTTGTGAATAATACCCACACGTGACCCCAAAATCGCCCTCCCCTCCTTCTCTGGAATGACCATACCGCAAAACAATCTATACAAGTGTTGTGAATTTTTTACTTCTGTTGTTAAATTCCTAACTTATACAATTATGATGAATTTCAAATTAAGAATTAGTCAAGTGCAAAATTGATCTTTTAATGGAATGATAACCCCCCAACGTTTTTTTTACTGCTTGTCAGATGAAAAGTGTATCCAAAACCAAATATATAAAAGGGCGTATACAAGCCTTTTTTTTCTAAATTAAATAAAGATATTTGGGTAAACGATGCCATTCTTTTAGTTAGCATTAACATGAATTCTTATCTACAATGTCATTCCCCGTCATAATGATATAAGGGGGATATGTAGGATATCATGGTGACATTTCAATACTGAAAATTATAATTTGAGTTAACATAACTTTACTATCACAATATTTTATTCAAGAAAGAACTGTCAATAAATTATTTGAGAGCAGATCTTTTCAACTCCCTAGGGCATGTTCTCAAAGAATTTATTGGCAGATCTTTCTTGCATAAAAGATTGTGATGGTAAAATTACATTAACTCAAATTGTGATTTTCAGTATTGAAATGTCAACACGATATCCTACATGTCACCCTCATACCATCACGACGGGTAAAGGCATAAATCAATATTTAAACGTTATTATTGGCAAACGACATGCGCAGTGATGAAATGTTAGAACCTCTTTAATCAGGCGTTGAAGTCGGTTAATAAAGGGCGCGTGTGCAAGAGTTTGCTGACCTCCACCCATAAACTGGGTTATTGGGGTCACAGCTGCTCCAAAGGCCCTCAAACCAAAGCCTAGCAATGCAACCTCAACACGAGGAATATTATCAAAACGGTTACTGAATAAACAACACTATAATTCCTCCTCAAAGAGGTGGAAATGTGTTGCCGGAGTTTCATTACGAGGCAATGAGCGCTAACAAGGAATCTGCGGATGTTTTCTCCGCATCACTGTTCACCGGGTCACCCTCTCTCCTCCCCTCTTCAGCCCCATTTGCATAGGAATGTTGCGGTTACGAGCCGAGATACTTTCAAGTTTGCCCCTAATGAAGCTGCTCGGCATGGTTGAGCCTGCCGTAGCAGACGTAGAAGAGCTTTGGAACACAAGTTGGGCTGCCCGATCTTCCGGCAAATTGGTTTCTTGATTTGTGGTGGATTGAAGATCCTTGGGGTCCCAATTTTGAATATTTTTATCTTTTAAAAATTGAAAAGAAACCTTTTGTTATTGTTAAAATAGTCTGCATATGTTAGATGAAGTCATTTTCTATATGCCTCTTTTGTTTATTAATAGTACTGCACGTTATCGAGGTCTATTTTTCACAGATTCAAACCTCACGTTCTCAGAGGTCATGCTAATCTGAAAGTGTTGTGACTGTTTAACAGTTGAACGAAAAACTTTTCCAGCAGAAACATGAACAGGGGTTCTGATGGAGTCAAACGTCGAGAATTTAGGATACAATTTATGAAACCTAAACTGCCGTAAATGAATAATTTGAAAAATCGAATCTGCCGACCGAGAGCAGAAGTTAATAAAGGAGATGTGTTATAACACAATGTATTCATTCGTTTTCGGCAACATTAAGCAACTCACAACGCCGACGAAAATATTATTTACAACATGTCATACATACACACACTCAAGTAATAAAATTATACAGCCATAAGACTATTTCGATTAAACAAACATGATGTTTTTGATTGTGCCCAAAATCCACTAATCGCGTAACCAGCCTCTGGCATGCTGCACTATTATTCTTTACCGGCTGGCGAGACACACGCGCTGCCTTGCAATACCCAGTGGTTCAGCGTAATTGGTCCTAAAAGCATTCGGTGCTAAAAGGGAGGGGGTCGTGAAATATCGGTGATAAAAAAAAATATGGTCTGAAACACATTTGATACGAAAACAATCGGTGCATAAATCTTTCGGTCCTAAAAACTTTTGGTTCTATCAACTTTTTGATGCTAAAAGGAATCGCCTCGGTAGAATCGGAGATAACAATTTGACCTTTTTTTTCGGCTGTAGTAGCTTTCTAGGATTGAAAAATTAGGAATGAAAACTTCCGACCAGGATGTTCCACACGAATAGATGCGCATTCCGCTGCTCACTTGTTTGTTTTTATGTTGTCTTCAAATTAAAAAAATTATGCACCTCTTCAATTCACGTTTACGTTAGTGCTGAACATATTTATAAAACATGGACAGCTATAAATACCGGAAACTAAACAAAGTTTCAAAATATATTTGTAATTTATTCCATGCATCCATCGCAATTTAAAAACTAATTGTAGACGATATCATCATCACTACTCATCTTTGGTCGTCATTCTTTATGATTTTTTATACGGTTGTTGCTGGGAAAAAAAAATCATAACATGAGTGATTTCACTTACATAACGTCAGGTGTTTTACAAGTATGAGAAATCACTTACGTGTTTGCCCGTGCGACGGCGCCTCTAGAGAAGCATCATAGATGTGACGACACGGCAGTAGAAACAAGGAATACAGACTGGATCTTTGATACCCAGTCCTCAGACACAGCACTGAAGCGTGCTATTCATCCATCTAGTGGTTACTAATGAGACATAAGGAAAAAGAGGGAGAATTTGTTAGCCGATTTCAATGTTACGAGTGGTTTAGGTTGAGGTAGAAACCAAGGTCATAAACATTTTTGGTATTCGTTTTGAAGTTTTAGCTACGTAATCCCTGTAAAATAAATGTTCAGCGTCAAAATACAGAAAATAAAAACATTGAAACAATCAGCATACAATATTTTATAATATTTCCAACAGTAAAAACCTTCAAAGCATCACGTAAACATGTACCCTTTATTCAATTGCTTACATAATAACGTTTAAAAAACATCCCCACGTCAAATGGTAGCTTTTATTCCTGTTCCATAAGCCAAACGGAATCAGCGTTGGATTATTTCTGATCCGTCGGCCTCTGCGGATGTTTCCTTTGCTGAGCATTTAATCCGAGCCTTGTTTGAACAATGCTACCGAACTCCATAAAAGCGTGGTTGGGCAATTGCTGGAAAGGAGAGAGTTCTGGTTGGAAGGATATCTGGGTGTAAGGATCTCTCCTCACCTTTTATTAATATTCAATAATATATCACATAATGGATTGGCAAACAGAATTTGGTTTGATTGATACGTTCTAATTCAAGATAGAATCAATATGTCATGATATGTTTATTTCTGTGCTGTTCCCGACGACAGAACCGGCAATGCAGCGACGCATGCCCAGTTGATCACGAATTTAGGTCAGCGTCCATCGGTAACGCTTGCAGAGCGTGTCAAGTCAATTGAATCGGTGTTCGGAGTGACAGCGCTATAGTTTCTGATTCTCTGTGTGATAACTCTACTACCAGGGAGTCAGTGTGACGACACTCTTGTTGATGATTCTCTGTGTGATGACTCTACTGCCAGGAAGTCAGTGTGACGACACTCTAGTTTTTATTCTCTGTGTGATGACTCTACTACCAGGAAGTCAGTGTGACGACACTCTAGTTGATGATTTTCTGTGTGATGACTCTACTACCAGGAAGTCAGTGTGACGACACTCTAGTTTTTATTCTCTGTGTGATGACTCTACTACCAGGAAGTCAGTGTGACGACACTCTTGTTGATGATTCTCTGTGTGATGACTCTACTACCAGGAAGTCAGTGTGACGACACTCTTGTTGATGATTCTCTGTGTGATGACTCTACTACCAGGGAGTCAGTGTGACGACACTCT